>JANCMC010048145.1:0-31975 GCA_024363005.1 Charaxes varanes | reverse complement strand
ACTCCAACGAGACGCTGCACTCGCTGCGCGCCGCCGTGCAGAGGAGGTAGGCGAATGTTGCGTTCCTCTAACGACGGTGCCAAATAGTGCTTGTAGCGTAGTGTTGCAGATATCCTTGAAAGAGAGGGAGGCTGTAGACAACCAAATTGAATTAACAACTTTCACCTCAGTTTGATTATGTCCTGCAGGTTGAAGTGCACAACGGACAGCAACATAAAGCTGGAGATGTACATAAACAAGCTGGAATTGTACGCGAACGGCGAACTGTTGGACACGAGCCACGACCGCAAGATCCTGTCTCAAATCCCGTTGCGGGACAAGGCCGTACTCGTGGCCAAGGTATTTTTTTTAAAATATATTACAAGGGGCAAACGAGCAGGCACCCAACTGCCTACCGACGTTCATGGACATCTGCACGACCAGGAGGCTAGCAGATTCGTTGCCGGCCTTTAATGACGAGTTTAGGCCACCGGGAGTCTCACAAAGCGAACGAAACGCGACAACAATACCAACAATACATCAACCTACCATCTATATCTGCTATAATAATACCTATTATGTACCGCGCAAACTCTGATTTGTCTGCGTATTATCTCATTATACCTATCATGCTCAGCCCGCAGTAGCTCTCTGCTGGGCGGAGGCTTAGTTTGTTTCTGCAAATCGCTTTCTGTAGATTGTTGAATTTACTTCAGACTAAACGTTTTCTTCAAAGAAATCCCGAGGTTCTTAGCTCAACACCGCTTTTGTTGCGACCACTCCTAACCAAACACGTGGAAGCCGACACTAATAAAGATTATTGAATTTACTAACAGACTTCTGCTCTAAAAACCAGTTACAGTACAGTTGGCTATAATCGTTCGCAGGTGTACGACGGCCAGGTGTGCGGCAGCGGCGGCTGCGGGTCGTCCAACGAGTCCAGCAGCGACTCCAGCACGTCGTCGCCGCCCGCGCCGCCCACCCCGGAGCACGCGCTGCCCGGCGTCGTTAGTATACTCGGCAACAGTACACCAGTAGAACAGGACGAGTCTAAGTGATCGTAGCTCGTCGAAGCCTTTATCAGACTGGATATTTGTTTCATTTTCAAATGATGTGATATGCTACGATATTCGATTTAACAGCCCCGTTACCGATAGATCCTCGCGCCTCCGTCTGTGAAGATACCCTCAGTCAGGTTTTCTTTTAGGCATCACAATTTTTCGATTAATTTTCAAGCTTTTTTTACCTTTCAAATAATCCTTGAAATTATATTGCATTTTACACTAATTATTTATTCAAAGTTGTTTCCGGGATTTTACTCGGTATAGGTATCATTTAGGTCCGAATCGTCAGGTGAGTCATTAATATTGACGTTGTATTATTTCAGATATTCGCGCAGGGCTCGTGGTACATACCGTTTGTACTAGAGCTGGAGCACATCGGCATCAGCAAGGGTCACGCCCCGCTGACCGAGGCCGCACATCTGTTGTCCCAAATTTGCCCCAGCCACAAACAGACCGTACGTACAGTCGCAATGTATATATGTTAAATGGCCAAACGCAGTAAAGCGCGTATAGCAAACGCCTAGCCAGTTTTTGAAAACATGAGAAGCTAAACTACTTTGCATTAATCCGCGAATGAATACGAGGGAAAATCGGTGTAATGCTGCAACCCGAAAGTGTGCTCAAGTAACAGTAATTCCTGAACTAATTAAAATAATTGTATTTAATAAAGGAATTTGAAAGGGGTTAAATGGATTCGACGTTACCACGTGATACTACTGTTACAATCGCCTGGCGGCATTAAATACATCTACATAATGTATATTACGATATGATTATTATTAAAAGCATTTTAAATTATAACAGCTAAAATAAAAATTATCTAAATAATAGCTTCTCAAGTATCTAGTATAGCCAAAACACTTGAAGTTGTCATGAAGTCACTTTATGATAACAGTGCGTTCCACAAAGCTTCACTTCCTCGCCGCGACTGTAACGATCCTGTGGTAACCATCGCTGTCACCAAATGTCGAATATCTGAATGAGCACTTTAAAACGTCGCGATCGCTTATCGGAACGCATTTATAATATACGGTAACGTCATACGCTCTGCCGGTGATTTAACTGTCATGGCGGATAGTTGTATCTTGTAATTTCCTTTTTTTGTTAATCTATATTCATTGCGCTCGCAATATAAAAACAAACACGTTTGTTAAGCTTTATGCATCTTATTTTATCAGACATTTTTTTTTAAAGAATATTAGGAATACTTTTAGGTATGTCTAATGTTTCCTTTCCCCTTCCTTGTAAGCTTAAATTAAAAGCTTGTATTAGGAGTGGGTGCGATAATATCCCAACGGCGGTGGGGCTTTAACCGGGTACCTTGCGGAATTCAGTCCATACCTTAAACCGTTGAGCTATTGAGTCTCTAAAATAACTAGTATTTGGTAAATAAATTCAAAAGTTGTTGTCCGATAGTTAACGTCTGTCAACGTAGAAATTTTCAAGTCTCTACGGCCAATAGTTCGGAAATCCTGGAGTGTAACCGACTCATCAAAATCGATTCATCCAGTCCAAAGTTGCGAGGTCACAAACAAAAAACTACAGTCAAATTTAGAACCTCCTCTTATTCTGAAGTAAGTAGAAAATCTCATAAAGACACTGCGAACTTGAAAAAGACAGACAAATAATTTAATTTATTATATAGATGCATCTTTAAATCGCCATTTTTATTACAGTTTTTGTTGCATAATTAAAGATATCTCGTTCGTATTCCGGTTGAGTTGTTTCTTGATGGAGTCAATACCTACATATATGTATACCTTTGTCCTCAATGTCATTTGAGACAAACATATAAAAAGAAACTATGAAGAATTCTGTATTGAACGTAATTACCTTATACATGTCGCACTTCGGATCCAAAATTTAGACCGGCATTCGAATCAATCGCTAGGTTAAGTAACTATTACCGTGGCCGGGTGCTAGATGGGTGACCAATTTTAACATTGGTTTTCAAATATCCGACCTCTTCTGTGTTTCGGACGGCATGTGAAACAGTGGGTCCCGTAATATCACTTAGTGATATTAGGCGTGGGATTGTGGGGATTCCGGGGATGACGCCAGACGGCAGTCAGTGATCTATTGTTTTTGATTGCACACGACTATAAAATTTCTGCTAGTTTAAACTTTACAGAGAAACCAGAAAAAGCAGGCATAATTCATAAATTAAAATGTCGCACTTAGAACGGATTAATGTTCCGCTATAGGAAATTTTAATTAAGAAAGTCGAGCCAACAAAAGTTCAGCATGTAGCGTGACTAAGGGGAGTAATTAAAACTAAAACCCAAAGAGGTATATATATATATATATATATACGCGGATGAATTTGTGGGCACAGCTCGTAATTTATACAAGTTGAAGATGATTTGATTATGTGTGTAATTTGAAGTATTGTATAAGGGCTGGCAACCCTACTCGAATGGGTCCGTAGCAACCTAGCTCGCGACTCAAACTCGTCAAACTATAATTAATTAATTTCCCCAACCCCTCTACTATGCGCCGCTCTTTGATGCGATGTATTCGTGTAGCTCTCGTGTGAGAGCAGTGTAAAACAGAGCAAGTTTAATCCAACTCATTATTTACCTTACATCCATATCGATACCTCCCACGTAAATTGTTGTAACCCCAAATTCCCAGCTTTACAGTAGAGCGTTACAAACAGCTAAATTGTAATATATCAATCACTTTTTAGTATATTTTTGTATATTTATTTTTATTTTATTAGGAAGACAATCGGTAAATGAAACATATAGTTTACATGTTGGTAACATATTAACCCATTAATATATCTTCACAATTAAATACAATATACACCTTGTAAATATATAACAATTAAGTTTACAATGTACAAAATGTTATGTTTAACTCCTATACTTAGCCGATAAAAAACACATCACTTAATTTGCGTTCAAGTGTTGATACGCTGTCATTGAATATATCAATGTTAAATTTAGCAGATATATGGTTGTAATTCGTGCACGCACGAAATAAATAAGAATTTTATCATATACAATAATGTAACCGTCATTATTAAGTATACAATTATATACACAAATGTGTGATAAAATGTGGTTTTTATTTCAATTTAAATTTTTTTTTGTTTGTAATGCTCTGCTGCTAAGTTGGGATAACAACAATTTACGTGGAAGGTATCGATATAAGGTTGAGGAAATTATTATTGTTTTTTAATACAAACTATTTTAATATGTTAATAATTTGTTACTTACGAATGCAATAATTATAAAATATACTCTATATTAGGTACTACCTAACTAGCGGACTCGGCAGACGTTGTCCTGCTGAACGGTGGGTTACTTACTATAACGTTCTATTATCCAAAAACATTATTCCACGCTTCAGTTCCCGTGTCCGTCCCCATTCCCGTTCCGTTTCCTTTTCTTTTTGCCATGCCATTTTATTATACAAACCTTGTCCTAACAATAACGAATGCAACAAAAAAGAAATCGTCCAATTTGGTGCAGTCGTTCGAAAGTTAAGCACGTGTGCATACATTTCAGCGATTCATTTGTATTTGCGACTATAAATTGAGATGTTAGCTATCCTATCTAAGTTGGATCAAACTGCACACGGTGTGCAAATTTGATTAAAATCGGTTTAAGTAGTTTAGGAGTCCATCGCGGACGAACAACGTGACACGTTATTTATATATATTAAGATTAAGACATCTGTAAGTACGAATATATAGGCTATGAAACAACTGCCATAGAATGGGTTAGATAAACCCTTCCTTGTGTATACATCTGTAATTACTGTCTTTTTAAATATATTGTGGTGGCCGCATGTTTTAGGTACAAATAATACAATTAAGTAGGTTCACAGCCCAAATGGCACGACTGCTTGCCACCGATCACAGATCGTGAATGGCCACGAGCACCACTTGGTCTGTCTTTTATTGTAACATAAATCACATCTAAATATATTTTTAAGAATACTAGCAAACTATTCGTATTGGAAGTAATTAGTTGGAGAGGAAGGGGGAATCTAGTATTCCCCCTTCCAACTTTACTATATCCTACGGTTGAGTATCTGTATTTAAAAAACAAATATTCTGTGAATAAATTATCAACATCACTTCACACCTTTAAACGACAAGAGACCGGCAATGATCAAAGAGCAAATTTAAATTAACCAAAGCCCTATCTCTCTCCGCAACATTCATCACTTTTGGTTTCCTCAAGAAATCCACAAATAAATCTCCAATTCAATTTATATTCGCTTTGTATTGAGGGACAGTACTTAAAAACCTTCCTGATCCAACACTAAATTACGGATTAAGGCTGCCTTGAAAAACAATTTAATAATAATAATAAAATGTATTTATTTATGCAACAATAGCTCATGAGTGTTAGTAAAATTACAAAAGGAGGCCTAATATCTATGTTATTATAATGCCGGAGCCAGACATAGCTCAAAGTGTTTGTACATTTTTGTCCTTGAAGACTACAAAGTACTACAAAACTTTGCTCCGGCCACGCTACATGATCATTCAAATGATGTTTTGTCTGGCTCCGGTATAATAAAAATATAAACGATGTATTATAAATTTGAATATTTTTAAAATATAATATTTACTATTGTGCCACTAGTATCTTTATAGCGTGCTTGTAGAATAATGTGTCAATTTTACAAGCCAGCACATTCAGGACACCGAATGACTTGACCGTAATTTTGTCAGCAGAGGAAAGGTCTTTTTTCGGACGATTGCATAAAGTCATCGGTTCGTTCCTGCGAAAACATACCTCAAGTTAAAGAAATCGAAGTTAGCTTTGCAGGAAAAGTGGGAGCGAGGGATACATCAGTGTAATTCCCCAATAACCTGCTATAATGAGAGTACCTTGGCATGTGTTGTGTACTATAAGTTGTTAGCAAACTAGACCTGCACTAGTAGGGTCATAACAAAAGCAAAAGACACGGGAGGTAACAAAGGCAGTGAAGGGGAGAGTGTTTACGGTACTTGAAACAAAAAAAAAAAATAACTTTTTCTGTCATTTTTTTTCCACGGGTGCACAATTCATAATTTATTTAATCGCGAATACAGGGCTGTTATAAAAAAATTAAATGTCCTTAAAATTCCGCTAAAGAGCATGCAATATTTTTTTAAACAAAATTCCTCACCCTCACCACCTTGATGTTCTAAAATCCACAACCGTGCGATTTTCAAGAAACTTCTTACGTGGCACAAAATTCTCTGTGGAATCAATTACCAGCGTCTGTATTTCCGAACGGGATTTGACTCAGGGACCTACAAGAAAAGAGCATACTCATTTCTCGAAGGCCGGTAACGCATCTGCGATCCACCTGGCGTTGCAGTTGTCCAAGGGCGTCGGTAGTCACTTAGGAGAACAGCCTGCTCGTTTGCCCCTTGTTATATAAAACATGTCGAACTCAAAATAACATAAAACAAATCAATAAAATAATATACATATAATAGTCAACGATAAATTATCCATGTATTCGTTGACGTGGTAGTATGCTTTATTTAACAATAGGCTTGAAGAGACGAATTTCTTAGCATTCCATGGATTCACCGTGCGGGTGCCGGGTCCATCGCGTTGCAGAGGAAGGAACCATCATCTTGACTCGCCCCATAGACATCCTTTGCAATTGAAGCGGGCTCTGATACTAGACCGGGACAACCCTAGGTGGTAGATAGGCAATCATATTCTATTTCCCTTCCAACTAAGTGTACAAATGGTTTGTACCTGTGGTTAAAGCTGTAGAACCGGTGATAGGTCAGCAGACCTGGGTTTCAGACCAAAAGCCTATGGATTTGAGGTTACCTTTCTACCAATTGTTTTATCAAGGCTCTGGACGAACTTTATTTTTATATTATAGTTTCGCTCTATCGGTCCGTACGTCCGTCCGCCCACAAGGTAGTCATCTCTAGGATTTCCAAACTATGTAGAGACTTGAAATTCTCCATTTTGATAAGTCTTGCTAAAAACTCATTAAAAAAATTATTTTGAGCGAAATCGAACAATAACATTTGAAGCTATTTAACAAATACCTTTATCATGTATCAGGTACGGAACCCTTCTATGTAAACGTGTCTTGACACGCTCTTGGCCACTTTTATTTAATACTAAAATATTTTAGGTATGCCTCATGTAATATCCTCTTTTTACTAAGACAGTAAAGAAAATAAGAATACTTGTATACATACATACATACGCCATCTCTTAGTAGCATAATAAACATTCCACACTGTGGAACCTTTAAGAATAACCAAAAAACTAATTCAAGTGGCTCAGCAATCCAAAACGAGTTTGGCTTACCAACAAAATCTCTTTGTTCTCCTTATATCTGTCGTCAAAGTAATCAATTAATAATTAACATTTAAAAAACAATACTTACGTCTTGCGTTTCTTAAGTGTCGTATGGTGATCGAAAAGCCTTTGCCTCGTGCGGGGACGCGGTATTGCACTAGTGCAGCATTTTGACGGGACACCAGCTTCCGTTGTGGTCTCTGGTCGCAGGACTCTATGACCCTATCGTCGTCCCAAGAGTCTGCAGGCCAGACCTGCCCGTTGAGCTCCCATCCGTCCACCCACTATGTATGAAAAGACCCTATTAGCTAATATCAGACGAAATACTTTGTATATACTATCATACAACAACTGACTGGCTTTTGTAATCAAGGTTTTAGAGGCAATCCCCAAATTTAGAAAACCAGGATTGTGGAATACAGACAAACAAGAATTAGAAAATTATTTTCCTAAAGTTAAGTTAATTAAGTTTCCTTTGCATTTCATTAAAGCAAAAAAGTTGATCCTAAGAAAAAACTACGTTTTTTTTTCGAGTTATCAATTTATCACATTTTAAAGTATTATGTCATGTTATAGTATTTCTTTTCCTTCATTCTTCATTCCCTATTATTACTCTACTAGTTCCATTATACAAAAGCCGGGTTCGTCTTCGGGGCAGCCATTTCCGCAATGAGATGGGCGTCGTAATGGTTACAAAGAACTACGTTAAAACTAGCCAGAATTACCTAAAATACAGGACATATCCAAAAAAAAATAATGATAGCAGCAACCCTATTATGTTACTTAATTGAGAATTTTTCTTTAGCCCATTCTTCTTATGAAAAATGATTACATTTCTTTAAAGAATATCATCCATTTTCTCGTTAAAGCTAACTTTGCCTCGTTTATAAAATTGCTCTTGTAAATTGTGATCCATTAAAAAATTTGCAAGCAAATTGATAATTTAATCAGATCGGATTCTTTAGCTTTATATATTAGTATATATATAGATTTCTCATACATTTGTTACTTTAGCAGTGAACAGGTAGTAAGTAAGTAGTAAGGTGTATAAAATAGTACCTTACTTTCGTTAATGTATAAAGGTCAATTTTTTTATATTTTCTTCGGGACAACTTTAGAAATCTTGGACAGTTGTGACAGTTACTGCCTCCTGCCGGACACCCCTAAACTTAAGTAAGTTATACTTATACTTTCGTTATAGTATAAAAGGTGAATTTTATGTTTTACTTGGGAACATATAATATAAAGTGGCCAATTGCGTGTCAAGACATGCTTATATAAAAGAGTTTCGTATCTGATATGAGATAGAGGTATTTGTTAAATTATTTCAAAAGTTGTTGGCCAATTCCGCTCCAAATAATTTTCCTAATGAGTTTTTTAGAATTTCCCATCAGTATAACAAATTTCAAGTTACAACTTATAAAATATTACAATAAACAACTACATAATAACCATAAAATCAATCAAAGCTTGCATATAAAGTAGCCAACTGGTAGACAACATATTAAATATATTTCATAAAACAACATGCACATGCCACATTAATTCAGAAAAAAGGCTGTGTATTTATTACAAGGGATCATCACATTAATTTTTAAATTCCATTTTAAGGCACCTGCGTCCTTAATTTTAAACCAATGTCAAGCATATATATCATATTAGTGTCAAGCAATCCTTTACAGTTCCATCAGCATTTATATAAATGAAAAGACAAGCATCCTTTTGAGCACCTTTAATATAAGATTGTTAAATTAAGTTTATAATGTGACTGTTTGTATTTTTATACATTTTCATGCAGGCTTTGACATTCAGATACATTTTAATTGCCATGGAGGTCAACAGTATTCTGTATTAATTTATTTTATTCTGTGTAATTTGGTGTTCAAATAGCAACTAAAAAAATCATGCACTTGTGGGTATATACACACATGTCTTATGTAATCGCAATAACATCAAATGTACACCCCCACCATATTCTGTAATTTACTTACCACTAGAAAATCCAAATACATTAGCTAATGTTTTACTTCTCTGTTCCTTCACTAAAGTTTCACGTCCTCTCTGTTTCAGTGTTTCAGCATTGTCACTCATAGAATCTGAGTGTGATCTCAATAACACAATTTCCTCTGCAACTTCACTAGACGCTTTACTATTTTTTCTGCCATCGCCGGAGGGATTTATCCGTGTGTTTTCAATTTTTTTGTTTTGGTCAGTATCTGTAACTTTTTTATTGACATCATTCTTTTCCTCTTTATTATTATTATCTTTCATCTTGCAACCAACATTTCTATTTTCCTTAGAACTACCAGCTTTTTTCTCATCAGTTGTCTCAGAATCTATATATTTAGTATGTGAGAGTTGTTCTTCATATAGACTGACACTTTCTAAACAGGGATTTTCATGTCCTGATAAACTTTCTTTATTTGGCTTTTCTTGTATGGTTTTAGAGCTTTCATAATGTTCCTGATTGTCTTTGGAATCTTTATCATCCTTTTTACTTACAGCTGATTCGGAAGTTTTAATCTTTTTATTTGGAGCAACTTGTTTTGTAATCTTTGATTTATCTAAGAAAATTTCTCTAATTTGACTAAATGTTTCAGTATCCGATATTGATTTGTCTTTAGTTAAAAGTCTTTTTTTATTTCTTGTTTGAGGTTCCTGCGAAGCACTTCGTTTTTTATCACCATTTTTAGCAGATAATAAATTTTTTCCTAGAGCCTCTTGATTTCCAGGTAGAAGGGAATCTGTTGTCATGTTGGAAGAGTTTTGAGTTGTTTGGCTTGCACCTTTTAATTTATCATCCAACGTAATGGAGCCTTTCTCAACTTCATCTGATTTATCAGATTTTTTACTAACTTCCTTTTCAGTTAGATTACAGTCAGATTTTTCCTTTTCATTTTCCGATAGAATACTATTATTTTTTGATTCTTTTGAAGTCTCATTTTTATTAAGAAAATTTTGTTTTTCATTATTATTTTTAGATAACTTATTTTGTCCTTTCTGATTTTCAGTACCTTCAGAGTCCGAAATTTCAACTGTATCATCTTTTTTGTTAGATGGCTCTGGTTGCTCAACAATTTGCATTTGAGGCTCATCTCCTTCTTGATCCGTACCAAAGTCATCTATAACCGCCTGTAACATTGGTGTCAGTGGTTCTGAGTAAATTATAAGTTCCCTTATAGATTTTGATGGGTTTTTTTTTTGATTGTCTTCATCTTCTTCAGTAGAGGACTGCAAATCTTTACGTATTTCTTCCGCTGTTTCATAACAAGTTTCTAAAACAAGTGTCTCTGTTGATGCTCTTACATGTGACTGGTTATGGGCCTCACCTGCATTTTTATCTCCACTTCTTTCATTACTTTTGCCCGGTTCTTCTTCAATATTTTCAGTATCACCTTTGAAACAAGCAAACATATCTTTTAAAAAACTTTGAAAATAAATAAATTATAAAATTTATTTCAATATATTAACAATCAAAAGCATACCATTTTTATTAGAATCTGAAGAAACTGAACGCATTTCAAGTTTGTTGTTAAGTCTTTTTTCTACATCATATCTAAAAACAAATAGAAATTAAAATCAATTCTAATGGTATATATATTTATGTTTTATAGAGCTAATACATAAAATCATATGACTTTGAATAGTAACTTTAGTACTATTGGGACTTATGTGCAATTCTACTTGTAATATGTATAGGGTATCCTACATATAAAATAAATAAATAGGACTATAAAGATATAGCCATCTGTTCTTAAGGTAGACAATTTAATACCTGTGTTATAGGTAACAGCTGATTGATACACAATATATATGCTGACTCAAAGTGGAAATCGAATATTAAATGGAACTTGAGAGATGAAGTTATATGTTATAACTTCATCCCTCAAGTTCTCAACACATCAAATATAATTTTGTATGTAAGTTTTCATAAATACAGGAGAGGTACCTATAATGTAAAAATAGTATGTGAGAAAAATTAAGACAGTAAATGCAATAAAACTACAGCTAAAAGTTATTAGACATGAAATAGGTCATCCATAAGTTACATCACATGTATTTTACAATTTTTAACTCCTCCTCTGTTCTTTTTACAGATAACAGGTTGTCACATTATCAACATCCCCTACCATCCCTTGGTGTAAACAGCACATAATTAAGAAAACAATTTATTTTTTAAATTATTTTATATATTAATAGCTGTGCCTGCAACTTTGTCCATATAAAAGTGGATAAAAAAATATATATTAAATTTTAGCATCATGATTTATAGCCTTCCGATAAAAAGACTAACTAGACTAAAAGAACTTTTCAATTCGGACCAGTAGTTCTTGAGATTAGCGTGTGCAAGCAAACAAACAAACTATTCAGCTTTATATATTAGTATAAATGTTAATAAAAGACTAAAAAATTAAATTTTGACATGCAACATCCCACATCTTTAGACCCTCCCTTAGCTTATTGTGACATTTTGGTAATACCCCCACTGTTTTGTGTGACATAATTTACAATTTACTGCTGAGACATGCTGTTAATACTTCTCTGGTCAAGATTTCTAAGGCCTATAAAAAGGAATTACATTACAGACTATAAGCGAGAATAGCTTACCCTTGTTTGAAACTAGATATTTGTAAAGTAGACAGCTTGTAGTAAGGATTGTGGATATCAGGTAATATGCGTTTCAGAAATGTTTCCTTCAAACTTTGCCAAGTTCTTTCTGTAACCTATACAAGATAATTTTAGACAATGTTAATTTTATTAGGCAATGTAACCAAAATAGTATATAATTGGTAATTTCATAAAAAAATTGTAACATCTTTATTCCTTAGTCTTGCTATAACTCAAAAACTGCTGCACCATATTAAATGCTGATTAAAAGCAGATTTGGTCAGTACTTCAAATAGGTGAAGTTTGTACTAGTACTTTTGACTGACATGCCATGTGATATTATTATTTCGTAGAACATTCAGCCAGTGTCATGTTTTATGGAAAAGACATAAGGGAGAATGGTTGCTTTACTAATAGAAAACAAGTTAAAATTCTCGACTCAAGTTTTTAACTGCCAGGTCCACTGATACTGAAATAATAATAAATGGCCTGATCCATATGTGATCCTTTTGATTAAAGTATTCAGCTGTACTGTACATTATTGTAAGTGGAATTGAGTCATGATTTTTTATCACTAATAGATCCCACTGTTAGAAACTAGCACATAAACCTTCTCCGCACTGCAATGTATACTTTCACCAAAAACTTTTTTGAAGTTCCTATTTTCTTCATAATTTTAAAAGTATTTACTCGAATTTTCGATTCTTATATCATACACCAATACTATAGTCCACTTAAGATCTATTTCAGTTCATATTTGTAATAAAATATATTTATATTATTTTATTGACAAAAATGATAAATATTACTTATTACAATAAAAGTAAACAATACATCAAAACATATCAAACATATGACAATGTCAAAATTAAACATCCAATTTATCCATGTATCTACTTTGAAAATGTATAAGTCAAGGAGAGACGGGAGCAGAGCATTGCAGAGCTCCCTTCTTAGCATTCTTGGTTAATTTTTTGTTTAAATTAAAAAAAACCTTTCAGTATATTATCTAAATACACCCATGTTAAATTTAATCACTTAGGCAAGGAAGTAAAAAAACTGAATCTTAAAAACTGTCATATCACCTCCTTCCCACACCTGAATACCGCATACAATAATGTACCAAATATACTGACAGGAAGTGATGTATATATTTAAATAAAGATATATACCCTACTTACTTTGGAATTGGCTAAGTCCATCCACATCTTTCGTCCTTTAATTTCACCATATGCTTTGTGCTCATTTAAATAATCCACTATAGCTTTCATCTCCTTCATAGTATAAGGTTTCCTAGAAAATTTAATTGTTTACATCATAAGAATATCAGAATAACATCCACATACATAAATTAATAGTAATATTTTAGGGAAGTTAGACATCTTTCAAAATAATTATAAACTAACAATATTAAATAAATAAAATAATAAGCTTTTCTAAAAAATCTAGTTTATGAATTATTACAAGATTAAGCTTAACAAATGACAATACACAAGGTACATATATTTTTTTGATTTTGTTTATTATCATTTTGATATGTCATGGCATTAAAACGACAGAAATTTCATACTATAGAGATGTAGGGATTAACTCAAATATGTTTTATTTCTAATTTAAAACTGTCCACGTATTTATTGATTGCGGGTATATGAAACAGTATTATTTATGGGTCACCTGATTCATATATTTTTTACATAATTTAAAACATATATGCGTTTTTAAATAGTAGCTGTTTAATAAAGTAATATACAATAACATATCTAGACAAATTGTAGCTATAACAATTGAAACATTGCAATTACCCCGACATATTGGAGGGCAATCTTGTACCGCGAAAACTCGTTATTTTGCCTCAAGTTGTCAAAATAGTCTATTCCACCGTTTATTCACATTAAAATAATACAAGCCACATGGTACATATTTTATTTGGAACCGCGCGCCTACAATTTTTTTATCAATAAAAATTTATCTTAGTATGTTATTAATATGAAAGATAAGGCGACCGGCCTAACAAATCAAATATACTTGTCGTTGTTGTGTTGTGGCTTCTGGGCTCTGGCTTGCTTGACAAACACAGATTATATTTACAACCCCTATGTGCTCCATTATAGCTCAAATTATTTGTACACCTTTTTCATAAAGACTTTGAACACATATTTGCGCAGCTAACCCCACTTGCAGTGTTCCTAATTTAGCTTATTTAGGAGGGCCTAACACGAACATTTCGAACTGTTGGAGTCAAATATTCAACTTTGAAAATATTCGTGCTGGGCCCTGCAGTTGATTCAACGACTCTTCTATATTCGAAAAAGTTTATGCAAGACGGAGGCAAAGATATTATAACTTTAGAAACATTGGGACGGCTACCACCATATCCTGTGGTGGTAAATTCCAGGCTATCAAGTAAGTCTTAAACATCAATCAAGAAGCACGGTTTTGTCAAACAATGTATCAAGTAGTTGCGGCACCATGAATGTTTATATAATTTAATTGAAGCTCACCAAAATGTTGGATGGGATGGAGTGGCGGAAGGAGGAAGGGTAGAAGAGGAAATCCGCCTCCTTTCTCTCTTCTCCATCTACCTTTATATCTTTTTAGTCCAGTCCTTTCCCTTACTCCTCTCTTCGTCTTCCTAATTAGAGGTAGCGCCATACGCTACGAATTGGTCCGGGTACCAGTACCCCGTTCTCACATAAAATCGGCGTGAAGTGGCGGTAATGGTAGTCACGACAGGTGATGATATTGTTTTCGAGTTTCGATCTGTTTGTGAGACCTCCCGAGTACTTAGTTCGAGGTTTTGTTACGAGTTGGTAAAGTTTACTTCAATTTGTATGGAGATTGATCAGTGTTATAACGTTACCGCTAGGCGGCGCGCACGTTACTCCTGTAACCTAAACTCGTAATGCCGACAATACTACATAATATTGTATAATCATCTTTTAGCTTCCCGGTCATGCAGAGATCCGTGGGCTTCAGTACTCATTTAGATGAACCGCTTGCTCGTTTGCCCCTTGTAACATAAAAAAGGGGTTTTACCGACCCTTATTTTTTTTACTAGTAATTCTTGGAGATTGATGTAGACACTTAAAAATCCCAAAATCCAAGTCCATTTGCCCGGAACCCTTTACCTGTCAGGTGATCAAGAATAGGTTTGACGAATACGGTTGATATGTTGTGATGAATAATTTATATAATAGAAAATATTACGTGTGCGAACTCTTAGTTGTATGCTAAAATCATAAGCCTTCTAAAAGGTTCTTTTTATATCTGGAAAATGCGTTTATGAATTATGTCACACGTTTAAGAGGGTGTTGAGCCTATCGCAAAGACGTTTCATTGTATGATAATGTTCAAAGGCGAGGGGGTCAAAAAGATTTGTCATCATTAGTCCACATGAATTTTTGTTGGTTTTTAGAGATTTCATAAGAATAAAAAAATAATTGGACCCTTTCCTTTTATTTTTAATACATGCATAAAATTTAAAAATATCCGATGTCACACCAAGGGAGAGGGATTTTTGAAAATGTGACACTACCTGTGACAAGGAAAAGGAGTAAAATAATCGTAAAATTCGTGTGACGTAACATATGAATGAACCCTAATATAAAAATTAGGGAGGGACCATTAGTTTCCTAAAAAAACAATCAAGACTAGGAGTCTTAAAGCCGACTGGACTATCGTGAATTTGTGACAAAGTCGGCATTTCAAAATCTTTATTGGTACTTTGTAACGGTTATAAAAATACGACTTTATAGTAGGGGAGGGATCGATGCCAAATTTGTGAGACTAAAGCTTTGTGTGAATCTATTGGATTACGTAGATTAAGTGCAGAAAAAAAAATAAGTTAAGGTGAGGTCATGTTATACATAACGCCTGGAGCGTGGTTTTATCGAGCGCGTGGTGGCTTTAGCTACATTGCCTTAAGAAAATAAGATTATATTTTGTCCGTAATTCTTACAGTATTTCTTTCACAAATAAGAAATAATTAATCGTGCACGAATATTTGACAAGCGATGAGCAGACTTTTTTTTACAACTTAGTGGCTCTCCCATTTTCTTATTTCACGCTGAACTCGTTAGATACTAAAATATAAGTTTATCTCCATATAATCAATTTACACCCGAGTTTTAATAAGGGTTCTAAAGAACCCTCCTATATTAAGAGTTCATATTTGGTGTAAAGGGTGCAAGGCCTATATAGCTTTCTGACGCGCTCGAGAAAATCCCAAAATTCCCTCTTGGGCTCCTTATCTATTTTATTCGCTTCAAATATAGCATCAATCAATATGCTTAATACTCATTGCGCCTACAACTACACTTGCGTGCAACTGTATTGACTCAACATTTATTTAAATATTGGCTTAAAAGATTGTGTAAAGTTTGACAGTATTTATTTTAAACTTTTGTCATCATCATTCAAAATAATAAGTTGCTGTATTATGAGAATAATAATCAGGATTTCGAATAAAAAAAAGAGTTATGAAAATTGGAAAAGCAGTTTTCCGAAAAAACAACCTGCCAACGTCTGACCGAGTCGTTCAGTTAAACTATGACACAATCATAGTAGTAATTGTCGCAGTTGGATGATATAACACAATTATTATGGCCGCAACTATTTCGTTCCTGTACCAATTAGTGTCTGTTTATGAATTTAATTAATAGAATGCTGCCATTTTACAGATGACGTTAAAAATGCTATAGCCAAAGCCCTTCTCAGTTTACCACAAACAGCACAGTGGAAACGACATTTTGCTAAGTTTGGAATTATAAAATTCGACAAAAACAGCGATGGTGCTTACGATGGGCCGTCTGCACAGATGTGGTCCATCCAGAACGAGAAACTCAACATTAGATATTATTAGAATTCTCTTAATCATAAGTTTAGTCTATGTTTTATACATATTGTATGTTGATTATTCACCAAAGTAACTTTTTATCTTAATGACCAACTAAATTTATAATATAAACCATTCCGTACTTTGTAAAACTGTATTTAATAAAAAAAATAATAAAAAATATTTTTCTTGCATAATTATGTAGTTATTTTTTTCTACTTTTAGGTTATAAGTTTTTTGATAATCATTTTCCAGCTCTACGCAGGTGAATATTAAGGGATAAGATATCCTTCTTCTTTGCATATTGAATAACCATGGCGCAAGGCATTTTTACACAAAAATCTGGCGATTTTTGTGCACTTATCTGGGCTGGTTCGCTCTGAAATTTCAACAAAAACCTGGAAACTCAAAATTTTAAAAATTTTATTATAGATTGTGATTCTACTTTCAATTATTTAATATAAAAAAAATATATTCATTTGGTAAAATATTTATTTGGTGAAGGTAGTAAACAATTTTTTGTGTCTATAAAAGGCCCAAAAGAAATTTTTAAATGCTGATAATTTATACAATATATACAATGGTTATTGGTATAATATCATGAATATTTAATCTATATATGAATACTATCATAATAAATAATAACATATCTAACTCTACGACAATTAACAGGCAACACTAAACTATTCCACCACCATTAATGTGGTCAATCTCCTCATCTGAAAGTGGTTGTCTTCTGTATTTTGGTGGTAAGTCCATATCTGAAATAGCACCACTACTCATGGCAGCTGCAGACTGGACTTGCACGGGTGGCTGAAAAATAGCATTTTGACTTTATTATCTTTATATATATAATTCTATTCTACGTGTGTATGTCACTGAACTCCTCCTAAACAGCTGAATCGATTTCAATGATTTTTTTTGTATGCGTTTGTATTGGGTATTTATATATGTCAGATTAAGCAGAAAAATTTAACAAAATCTGATCTATCTAAAACTTTGATTGATACCTGCCAACTAATTTGATACTACCAAATCTAATACCAACCCAAATCAAAAACATCCCTTAATAAAATCAACAAGTAAGATTTAGTAAGTAGGATATCCCACGGCAAGGTGGATGGACAACATAAAGAAAGTGACAGAAAGTAGCTGGATGCAACTAGCAGGAGGCAGGGGCGAGTGGCATAAAAGCAAGGGAAGCCTATGCCGAGCTGTGGGCAATTAAGAGGTTACAACTAGAAACCTTTGTTCCATTCTGTACTTCTCCATCGCTACTTCATCTTACTAATTCTAAACATTATTAAGTGGCAATTACCATTGCTCAAGTAACCTTAGCTAAAATTTAAAGTGCAAAAGTTATATTGTTTCACACATATTGACGTACAGTCTATTAATATGTTTACATAAGAATATTTTATCTATTGAAGAAGTTTTCCAGAAATTGTAAGTCTTTTTCAGATTTAATAATTAATAAAAATTACTGCTTACATTTATACTGTAATGATAATTTAAGAAATAAAATAAAATAATAAAAAATAGAAAAACTCTTTACATTACTTAAGTAGTCAGATTAATAGGAAGATTTCGAACTGAGACATTTTTCCACAAGGGAAAACAATAGTGATTAGTAAACCCAAATGTTTGCATAATATCTCCAACGTTTCAATTTATAATTAAAAGTACTTTCTACGACAAATATATCAACGAATGATAAATATATGTTATTACCCGTGTCCCTGTGGGTGCTGCGGCGGGACTTGAGCCCACAGGCGCTGTTGGTACAGAACCATGAGACGACCCCGTTCCTTTACGGAATTTTATGACCGGAATCCGACAAAGAATTGAAGTTAGACGCATATTTGCAAGGCTATTAGGCTAAGGCAAAATTTTATTTAATAAAATTTTGAAAAAAATAAAATAAAATCACAATGACATTCTTTTTCTTCTATTGAAAATTCTAATTGAAATATTGAATAACAATTGACAGTTTAATAGACAAGAAAGCCACATGACAGCAAAGAACTAGAGTAGCTCGATATACATCGATGACTTCGATGTTTTCGATTAGATGTATGGATCGATGTTCAAGGCCGATGCATCGTTTATATTCGATATTTTACGATGCAAGGATATATTTTATTTTATGCATCGAATAAATATTTCGTACATTTATATGTAAATTAATCGAATAAAGTTTTTATAATAACTGCGGCACTACATTTTCAAGTCGTCTCTTCCAATTATGGAGACTTTGACCATTTCTGCTAACCGTCTACGCGTAAGTGTAGAATAGAATTTTATATTAAATAATAATAAAACCGGAGATCAAATATTAACACATCTATTTTTAAAAGTTAGGAGTGCTTATGTCCGTTAGAAGACACTGACAAATTTCAAGCGTCATACTTCTTCTACGTAGTGTTATCCCGGTCTAGCACTCGGGTCCGCTTATATTGTAGATGAAATGGCTGTAGGGCGAATTAAGATGACCGATTACCATCTGATGTTGTCCCCGGAACCCGTACAATCTCATGAATATAATCACTCAGTGACATTAATCGGATTTACGTGCCTTCCGAAACACGGAGGAGGTCAGAGGTTTTTGAAAACTAGTGTAAGGTTGAATCATCCATCTATCACACTAACTGCTTAACCTAACGATTTACTAAAATGCCGGCTACTGATTAAGCTTCAACCTCCCCATAAAGCGTAATAGTAAAAATTATTATTCTAGTTTTATATTATGTACCCTTTGTTATATCTTAGTATCGATTTGAACTAAATTTTAACACAAATGAATTTCCTGTTACTTCAAATTTTTGGTTTTACAATAATCTATCTTATGCCGGAGCCAGACATAGGTCAAAGTATTTGTACATATTTGTCCTTGAAGACCACAAAACTTTGCACAGTTATGCCAGAGCCAGACATCATAGCTCAGTGTTTGTACATTTTTGTACTTGAAGTCCACAAAGATCTACATAACGTTGTGAAGTTGCACAAAGTCCCAGACCACACTACGTGATCTTTAAAATGACCATTTAAATGAAGCTATTTCTGGCGCCGGCGTTATAAGAACTGATGAATTTTATAGATACATCGAAAACATTGATGTATCAATCGAAAAAACATCGTTGAATATTTTAAAAGAATATGTGTATTTCTAATCCCTATCCCTTTTCTGACCTAATCCAAGCTATCAGAATTGAAACTCATATTCTAATTGATTAATTCAATCAATGTAACGAAAACATCGATGCAACCTTCTCGAAATCAGATTCCTAATGGCCACAAGCTCTGCACGCGACCACATTAAAACGGGAAACCCATATCATCGTGAAGAGAATTTTTCTTTATCTCTTACCTAATATATTAAAAAAGCAAATGAACGCAGTTTGAATACTGCGAAAACTCGGACCAAAATATTTCCACAAAAATTTAGGAGGAACGAAAACTATATACACATTTATAACAGTATATTTAAATAATAATTTATATAATCACATTACTTATAAATAAAAGATCACACTTTCAGCACTTACACAATTCAGAACAAAATGTAATAAACAAAAGCTCTTATAAAAAACGAACAAGATTATTTAGGTTCATAATAGCCACAATTACAATATGCTATATATTTGTAAGACCTCCTATAACGCAATACACGTAATTATTCTACAATACAGAGAATATACTGCAGGATTTTTGATAAAGTGTTATGACAAACACTAATTGGTTGGTATACACCAGCCGTCGGCAACGCGAGGCTCTCGAATAATTCTTATAAATATTCATTTTTTTGTGATATACTAAAGTTTAGCATTTTTAATATGGCATATAATGACTATTAGACAAATTTGTAACTAGACACCTATTTCCAAATAACTATTTTACAATTATTGCCCACCATCATCTAATTTCTTAACGATATAGCTCTTGCTTGTCCAAAGGTTGCCAACATCTGGTGTACACTATATGTATAAATTAAGCCGGTTTGCGGAAGTTCTTTCCGGCGTATTTAGCGGCCGCGCCCAGTTCCTCCTCAATACGAAGGATTTGATTGTATTTCGCAAGACGTTCCGATCGGCATGGAGCGCCAGTCTTAATCTGTCCAGTGGACAGACCGACCACTAAATCAGCAATGAAGGTATCTTCAGTTTCACCAGACCTAAAGATAAAATGTAACTATTTATACTATATATTACTTAAAAAAGACGGAACAATGTTTTTTTTTTGACTCAGGGAATGAAAATACTTATACACCCAAACTAAATAGGCAAAAAGCTTAACTACTTTAATCAAGATTTGTTAGAGAACATGTGTTCTTTTACAATTTACTTTCCCTTGGGAAAAAAATTCCCATTTATCTGACTCCTTTAATCAGATAGTTTTTCAGACTTATTCAAATTTTATAATTTACAAAAATATTGCTAGGATTTAAGTCTTAGTCTTAGGTAACTTAGGCCTGCACTGCTTACAAAGTCTGAAAAACTTTATAGCTAACTAAAGAATTTAGTATAATTAGAAGATTTTAAACTGAGAAATGTTTTCCACAAGGTTTTACATATGTATTATCACAAAGATTACATCAATTTTGCCTGTTAGTTATATATTACCTGTGGGAAACCATGGTACCCCATCCATTTTTCTTGGCCAACAAATGTGCATCAATAGACTCGGTGACACTGCCAATTTGGTTGACTTTGAGCAAAAGACAGTTGCAAGCTTTCTTTTCAACAGCTGTTGCGATACGTTTTGGGTTTGTAACCTAAAATAATAACATTAATATTAATACTCTATATATATATATATATATATATATATATACTTATGTATATATATAAGTGAAAGGTCAACTATCACAAAATTCAGAAAACCGCAGGATGTACAAAGATAAAATTTGGCAAAGAGGTATTTTAAACTAAGTTGACATTCAATAAGTACGGATTTTTCGAAAGGGTCAGATTTAGGATGTCTAAGGGCTCTCACAAGATAATCTTACAAAGACGGACTCACGGGAAACAGCTAGTATTGTACATATTTTTCAAAACAATGGTAATAAATGCTGCTGCGACATGACATGAACACTACTTACAGTTAGATCATCACCAACAATCTGAATGGGTGTACGGGAAGTCAAGCTTGCCCAGGCAGCCCAGTCATCCTGGTCAAAGGGATCCTCAATTGAAACCATTGGGAAGTCCTTAATAAAGTCCAGGTATACTTCAGCCAACTTCTCAGAAGATAAGAAGTCTGCTGGGTTGGATTTTGGATTTTTGAAGTCAAGATCGTAGCTGCCATTTTTAAAGAATTCAGATGCTGCCACATCCATGCCAATTTCAATCTGTTTGACAAAGATAATTAATATAGCATATATATGTGCAGTAACAGAAAATATCATGTGTTTTTAATTTAACATTTCCTATGCAGCAGCTAGACATAGCTTCATTTGAATGAACATTTCAATGATCATGTAGTGTGGCTGGGGACTTTGTGTAGTTGCACAAAATTTTGTATTAACACTTTGAGCTATGCCTGGCTCCTGCATTATAAATATGGGTATTTTTTATTATAATAATAATAAAAAGTCGTTTTATTTAAGGCATATAAAACTTATTAAATGAATGATTACAAATACTATTAAAACTAAAGAAAATAAAATAAAAGAAATGCAGCTATGAAGAACAGTTAATAAACATAATTCCAATATCAGTTTGACTGGCCCATTGACAGCAACCCTGCCTTCTGATTTGGGGATTGTGGATTTGATGCCTGTCTAAAGTCTGGATGAATAAAGGTATGTATATATATATTAAACAAATATTTGTGTATCAGTAGACTGTTACCTATAACAGGTATGTGTTATATTACCTACCTTATCAACAGACAGCTGTGTTTAGTTTACAGCATAAATACACAGTACTACACAGTATACAGTATAAATACTACACTAAAAATGCAGTCTGTATTTATCTTTTACTTATTTCCTTCCATAAATATGGATCAACAGATACCTACTAACAAATTCTCTGTTATATACATTTACATTTCCATATCATTTTAAATCCACAATATTTTTTTGTATAATATTATAACTTTCCAGTACAAACTAGCACAGAAGCACCCTGTTTAAGAAAAAATGAAGATCTTGAATAAAATATATTTTTTCTATTTTAAATGAATATTAGGAATACTTTTTAGGTATGTCCAATATTCCCTTTTTCCCCTCCACCTAAGTTTAAATTAAAAGCTTGTATTAGGAGTGAGTGCAACAATACCCCAACAGCAGTAGTTGAAGTGGGTACCTTGTGGATTTCTGTCCATACATTATACCGTTGAGCTATTGAGGTTCTTATAAATTTACCTTGCCAGTATAACCAGCTTGTTTAATAGCATCTTGAATTAAGAAGAGAGCATCTTTGTTGTTTTGGATGTTAGGAGCAAAACCACCTTCATCACCAACAGCAGTTGAGTCAAGGCCAAACTTTTCTTTAATGATTTTCTTGAGGTGGTGGTACACTTCAGAACCCATACGCATGGCCTCACTAAATGATGTAGCTCCTGAAATTTATTAGATAATAATTTGTTTAATTATCTATACTAATATACAACAATACAAACAGGTAAATTTATAGGGAGTAACTTATGAATCTATTGAAATGATTTTTAAAATTGTAGTTGCTTTACTTATCAAGAGACATTTATGTTTGATGCCTCGAAAAACATACAACTGGGTGAACCTATTATGATTATTTTTTTTACTCTGAAAAATGCTTCTCATGTCGTCCCATATCAATTTGGTCCACTAATGAGAATTTGAACTTGTTTTTTTATTTTGTGAAAATTCTTTTAATAAGAAACTAGCAATCTAAGAATTCCATGTGGGTTCTGAGTCACATGAGAGCTAGAAACCAAATCAAATACTAGTGGAAAAATAAAATACCTGTAGGCAAGATCATGAACTCCTGCATAGCTAGTTTGTTCCCAGCATGGGAACCTCCATTAATGACATTAAAAGCAGGTACTGGCAGTACAATGTTACTGTTGCCAGCCAAATCTGCTAAATGCTGGTACAGAGGAACTCCTTTCTTGGCTGCCCCAGCCTTTGCCACAGCTAGTGAAACACCAAGTATAGCATTGGCACCAAGTTTAGATTTATTTTCTGTGCCATCTAAGCCCAGCATAAATTGATCAATCTGAAATATATTTATAGCACATTACAATTCAATAAAATTGCAATTTCTGTATACAATTACAAAATAATTGCCTTTTTACAAGTCCATAATGTTATTTTGGTTATCAATGCTGAAACAACAATTTCAATTATCAGCCTTTCGGATTGTCAAGGGGTCATCTTCAAACCAGTTTATCTCATTTTGGAATAGGATGTTCACTTGCAAATGATGGCTTGTTTTGTTTGGTTTGAAACACTGCCCGGTGACAGAATATTTATATAAGTAATTAAAGGCTGGCAATGCGTCTGCTAGCCTCCTAGTCATGCAGATGTCCCTGGGCATCGGTAGTGACTTAGAAGAACCGCCTGCTTGTGTGCCTTGTAACATAAAAAAATTAAGACATTTATGCGTTTTAATATACATAAGGTGCTAATGAGGATTGTGATTTCTTCCAGATACTAGAAGTTTCGTTTTCACAATGTCACACCATATGACAATGGTTCTATTGGTGGAAACACGGACAGCATACTAGCTTTTCATCCTAGACTATTACTATAAAAAACTTAAATAATGTGTTATGCTTACTTCTTTCTGCTGAGTAACTTCCAAGTTTTGTTTCAACAGCTCGGGAGCAATAGTTGAGTTGATGTTCTTGATAGCAGTCAGAACACCCTTGCCGTGATATTCGCCCTTCACATTATCACGTAATTCTAAAGCTTCATGGACTCCAGTAGAGGCACCAGATGGAACAGCAGCGCGGAAGAGACCCAATTCTGTTACCTACAAGTGTAGTAAGAAGTACTTAGCATTTCATGTACTCATTGTGCTGGTAATGAGCTCTGTGTTTAGCAGAGAGAGGACATAATTCTATGAATAAGTATTTTTAAGGTGGAAACTTCTTTAGGCAGATTGTGCATTTTATGATATGAGAAAAATTGTAATTATTTGGAAGTGGAGCTCCACCTACAATTGGGATTATGCTTTGTTTTTACATACTTTATGAATAAAAAAAAAACTAATAACTTAAACTTAATGGATAGGTTAGAAATTAGGTAAAAAGCTTCTGATAGGTTTAGACGGGGACAGGCTATCCCACTACAAATACCTAACACTCTTTATACTGGCCACTAACATTAACCTTCACTGCCAGTGTTCCCTCCCCTACCTAGCCAAATCTACGTCATCCTACAGATCATACCAGGATGATTTCGTTAAAGAAGGTTCATATATGAAATTGAGAGTCAAGCCGGTCTCCATCTTAGATACTGCACCCGATTGGGCTCTGTTGATGGATACGTATATAAAACATTACAAAATCGCAGAGGATGTTGTTGTCTCGTCATCCAGGCCGGACATATTTCTTTACTCAAAGACGCTAAAGCGAGTAGTACTTGTATCAACTTCTGGCAGGAGCTGGGCTGGATGGAGTGAACATCCACCAGCCCCCCCTCACGCACAATGGTCACCATAAAGGGACTGAGTGCGGAAAAACAGCCCGCGAAGAAGAAGAAGAAGAAGAAGAAGACCTTGTAAAAGTCTACTTGAATAAAATATCATTTAAATTTGAATGTCACTGAGTGATATTAGTCGTTATTAGAGAATGTAGAGATTCCGGGGATTCCGGGGATGACGTCAGACGGTATTTGCTCATTTGCACTCGCGCCATAGCCACAACTTTGGCAATTTAAGCGGACCCTGGTAATAGACGTTTTGAGTGTTTCCTACCTGGCGATATCCCGTATCGCCAGGTAGAAAACATTCATAACGTATTAGCCAAAAAGTGTGTACTCATTCCTCAAAGGCCGGCAAAGCATTTGCGACCTTCTTGGTATTGCATTTGTCCATAGGCGCTATTAGATACTCCAGTGAACATGCCCGTTTGCACCTCGTTATTTAAAAAAAAATAGTAATCATACGTACTTTTCCAAACGGCGTGAGGCCTCCTCTCTGGATAGACTGAGTTGCTTCTGAGCGATCGGCAGAAGCGCATTCAGCCCAGGGGGTGTCGCACGTGGAAGTCAGCGTCAGGTATCGAACCCCAACTTGGTACAACGTCCTCAGAACGCCAAGTGAACCACCAAGCGCGTGACCACCCTCGACACCCACAAGAGAACATAGTCTGTGGTTTGCATGGGCAGCTAAAATATCTGTAACAGATAAATGGCCTGTCACATTCATATATTATACGATTGGCCCATTTGACCATGCTCTCCGCTCCGAGGGTTGTGGGTTCGATTCCTGCCTCGAGTCTAGGTGTATTATTTATATGTGTTTATATATTTCTACAAAAAAAATTGTGTATAGCAGGCGTCTGTTGCCATTAAGCTGTCTACTTTAGGAACAGACGTCCGTCTGTCATATACTCCTATTTATTTTTATTATATAAGTTTTTGTTAACATATCTTAGGATATAAAGTACTATGTATAGTAGACCAAGAAATTTGTTTGCCACGCTAAGGTCGAGTGTCGTTTGCACGTCAATTAGTTAAAAGGCTCATTTTTGCTTGTAATACATTACGTTAATTTCTAAAAATAACCCTTAGCAAAATTTTCTTTAAGTAGGAACTGTCATCCAAAATGGTAAAGCACTTTTGTCGACTATACCTACTAATACATTGAGTCCACAAGTAAATTATTCAAATTCATTCATATTGACATTACATAATTTTTCCTTTCAATTTAACAAAATATTACCGGGATAAAAAATCTTATACATAGAAATCCTGTTACTATGTATTTTTATAGTGAACTTTTTACCAAGTCAACCGATATGCATATACGAGTGGCGTTTATGTGTAATTTGGTCCAACTTGAGAGATAGGTTAGTCTCTATTTTGATTAACGGCCCTCAGCCACAGTAAAGCGTGGCCGGATTTGTTATTATATTAAAAAAAATCATTATAGGGGGCAATTCTCCCAAGACGACAAACGAAATAATCAGCCATTTAAAAATAGAACGCATTCATATATCTAGAACCGGAGCCAGATATAGCTTCATTTTAATGATCATTTCAATGATCATGTAGTGTGGCCGGGGACTTTGTGTAACTGTACGCTGAAAAGATATAAGCGGACCGTTTACTGAACTTAGCGTAACTTGACTTAAAAAGATGCCAAGAAAAAGCTTAAGGTAAAACACCATAATAATAGGCGAGACGACAAATTTTTAAAAATAGGTTCATAATGTTCTCAAGTATCTATTATTGCCAAAAAAGTTAATATTTCTGCGGAAATTTACGTTTATATAGCAGAAAAAAAACATTATAAATTTAAGGATTTGAATTCCCTCCAAAATAGTCGTAGTTGTCCTGACGTCACTTTATCTTAACAGTGCATTCCGCTAAGCGTCACCTCGAGGTTTTCCCCGCGACCATAACGATCGCAGTCGTCAACGTCGAATATCTGAATGAACACTTTAAAACGTTGCGATCTCTTATTGGAACATACTCTAACATACAGTAACGTCATACGCTCTGCTGGGTGTTTTAGCTGTCATGGCGGATTGTTGTCTTTTGTACTTTCTTTTTTATGTTAATCCCTATTAATCTCGCTCGCAAAATAAAAATAAATACGTTTGTTAAGCTTAATGCATCTTATTTTATCAGATGAATATATAATTTAAATGATTTTTGATTACTGTCGTCATGCCTATTATGGCATTACTTGTTGTGTGTTGTGCTTGTACCTCTTTCTCACATAATATCGGAGTAAAGTAGCGGCAATGCTGTTACGCCAAGTGATGGTATTGTTGTCGCGTTTAAATCGGTTTGTGAGACCGCCTGCTCGTTTGCGCCTTGTAATATATTAAAAAAAATTCAACCTGCGACTTTTGCAGTTAGTATTCGAGTTTCAGCAAGACTAACAAATAACGGTTGATTTTTATACATGTAGATTTATTACAATTTAAAAGTTTTAAACGCTCTACTGTGGAGTTGGAAATATAAAATCTACAATAACTGACTTAGGAATAATCGTATGGTTAGGTTGGTAGCCCCTATTAACTCGTACCCAGAATTCGCCCTTTTCACATCATTGTTCGCATTCGTAACAAAGCTTCAGCTTGTTTCGTGAAAAGAGCTCGAGTGGCGCTCGAAAAATATAGTCACTTTTTTTAATAGTTTCACTCACATGAGCATATAACAGAAAACATATTTAAGTTTTATGTTGCAAATGCTGTGTACCCTACTGCCGAGACTGTTTTTCGTACACGACTAAAGTATGCAGGTTGGGGTGCGTAATAGCAAGTTTCATGAGGAAAAAAAATTGTTGTGTACGCCTCTAAGTAGTTCATACATCAGATTCTTTGCTTTTTTTTTTTTACATCTTAACGATTGTGACTATTGATGTTTCTTATAAAGAAATAGATAAATAAAAATTATATTTGAACTTCTATTTTGTGTAATATAATATTTGGGGTATCGTTGGTAATATAGTAGCTGATCTCCACAACTACGGACTTCTAGTACAGTGAAATTTTTGCAGTGAAAATTGCATCAAAATCGGATATGCCGTTATGAAAGAAGATAGAACGAAGCAACGAAGAAATTGTTTGTATCAGTAACAAAAAAAAGAACCAGGGTTTTCAAAAAATTAGAAATATCAGTTAAAAATCTTCGTAGGGTTTGTAAACCAGCACATGCTTCAAGCAAACGTCATCTATTTTACTAGCTGTGCTCGCGACTTCATCCGCGTAAAATAAGGTAAAAAATAAATGACACTCGGATGCCTGTTACTAAGGTAGACAACTTAATTCCTGTATTATAGGAAACAGCCACCTGTTAGACATTTTTGTTTGTATTTAAATATATAAATACATATATAACACACTGTGTCACTGAAAATTGCGTCGATGGTTCAGCCAGAAACGGGAACGGGGACTAATGTTAAAGGATAAAAGATGGTACTAAATAGTAAGTAACCCAACGTTCGGGCATGACAACATATGACGGGTCCGCTAGCATTACGATAAAAATAAATAATTTTCAACGCATAAAATGTGCTTTTCTGAACGCAGCCCTATGAAAGCAAAGTTATACGTGGAACCACGAGTATCAAAGGATGTCGAACAAACGAGAATTATCAAGAGTTGTAATATTCGGGTTTATAACAAATTACGGCTTTAACCGTAATGAAGTCAACAACTTCGACTCAACTACTATGATGAAAATTACCTCCACAGAGTGTTCCGAGTTTTTAATTGCCGTCTCCGCATAGTTTCCTGGTACATTTAACTTTGCACTTTGATTAATCTACACTAATATTTTAAGCAAATACTTGTGCCGGTTACACACTGTAGTGTAGTATTTTTAAGCGGTTTTTATATAGTCTGGACTGTGTTAATTTCCTATTGATAAATTCCTATAGACTCCAATTAAATGGGACAAAAACCGCAACGCATAGAAAACAATACACCTTATTGACTTCTGTAAGGATTTTGTCACATTTCATTACATTCTATGGAGATTTTTCAACAAAGTTTTGTAGGAACTGAGGTTCAGGATTATTTACTACTAGCTGTTTCCGTCCCCGTGAAGTTATGCAATCCCTTACAATTTCTTAATCTGGCCCTATCGAATAATCAGTTCTTAGCGGATGCCTACTGTAGTATCCACTGAGTCTGCGTAAATATTATTAAATATTTACTGTAATTATAATTCACCCAATTAGTATCTGCACGCGTCGCCCTCAAACTGATGAATACACTTAGATAGTTGTTACCAAGTCAACGGTCGTAACACAACTGCCCTGTTTAGATGCGTGTCTCTGTATTTATAGTCTTATAAATAACTACCCTCATTTATGTATGCCTATAAACTATAAAAAACCTCATTGCTAAATTTCATCTTTATAAGACCACGGGTTTTTAGATTTAGTGATACGTTACCTTTCGCTTTTATATATGTAGATTACAGTATAAAAACCCTTGCTCTTGTTCTTATTGATCAAATAATTTCATGTTAGTGTCTTCCTCTTTATCTCCTTAAGTAATTTCTACAACTACATTCAAACACAGTCTTATGAGGAAGACATGAAACTTCAGTAATTTCTAAATGGTAATGAATCATTTTCATAGTGGCTTAAAAGGCTGTTATTGTGTGTACTTTTTGGCATAGTACAAAGCATAAAGCATGTGACTTTATTACAACGATATCACAATGGGATTACAGTCGAACACTGGCACTCTCCGGTTTTCAATTTACATGTCTGTCGCTGTGTAATAGCTTTATTGACTTTTCTCCCGTCTTTTGCAGAAAGCGCAGAAGTCATTTGTGTAATATTATAAAATGAACTTCATAAATTAAAACTCTTTCTAGAAAAGAGATCTAATTACGCGCATTGCGCCATGGACTGTTCCATAACTTTGTATTAAGAAATATATAATTACATACATATGAATAATACACCCAGACTCGAGGTGGAAATCCAACCCACGACCCCCAGAGCAGAAGGCAGGGTCACTGCCCACTGCGCCAACGGGCCAGCCAAATATACATTGACTAACTAGTTGGCGCAGTTGGTAGTGACCTTACCTTTACTTCTGTCAGTTGTGGGTTCAAATCCTGCCTAGAGTCCGGGTTCATATGCATATAAGTGTGTATTTATATATTCAAAAAATGCGTATCAATTGAGTTTTACCTATAACATTGGTATTAACAGACAATCTTGAGTAAATAGTCCTACGTTTGTATTGATTTGTATGTACGTATTTAAATTAATTTAGAAATAGGAATAGAAATAATTTAAACAGGAAAAAAACATTAAATCAACCTGGTTTTTAGACATTTAACTGTTACGGTATACAAAATTCGAATCGTAAATGCCGAACTAATAAAAATACGATGCAAGTGGCACGTGGCAAGGATGGACCCGCATAGGTGGGCCAATGTCGCGTAATTTACTTTATTACATACTTATATTTATGTTTTCTTCTAAGGTTTCTTTTTAATAATAGAGAATATTTCTTTTTTACGTTTATAATATTTAGTTTTCAATAATTTTTGATTTTAAGTTTTTGTACCTTATTATGTATTACAACGCTTTACGTGCCTGTAAAGTTGGTTTACGTAGTTTAAAGATTGCATAATGAACAACTATTATATACTGTAAAATGCTGTTGGTACGTCAAAGTAAATAAATAAACAAACACTCGCTATTTAAATATAAGAAAGTCATCTAAGTCAGTCAGTCAGTAAAGTCAGTTTACATCTACATTTAAAAGTAACCGCTGTAGTGTACTTCTAATAAACAATACAATACACGGGTAACTGTAAATATAACATGTAATGTAGGCATATAGCCCTTTCCTTTCTAAAGCATATAACAAAGTAGTCAGATATAAAATCACGGCGCAGAAAGTTTTATCTATCCCCTAATGTAGAGATAAATCTGGTGTCGACAAAGGCGACTTGGAGATGTGCTGATATAATTCACTTTTATGGCGCGTTGCGCAATAAGCTTCGATAGGTCTCAAGTCAACATGGACACAAATAACACAATTTTTTTTCTATTATGCCTTCAGGATGTGTGGTGTTTTGTCTCTGTCCGTTTATATCCAGAAGATCTTTGTCATTAATTTTACGTTTATAGCAACATTGTAATTATTTTAATGTAAGGCGACAAAAAAAAGGAAACAAATAGCGAAAAAGGAATACCTGTTATAAGATGTTAATAAGCCACCTAAGCGTTGATTTAAAATATCGTAGATATTCAATAGAGTGTTGCCGAACCAATCCTCCTCGCTGAAGAGTTGTGGCTACCCATCAGTATAAACAACTCTACGTGAGTTGGAATGGCTGTGGAATGAAGGTAGGAACATCACTATGTGAATATGCATGGAATACAAAAAAACTTTGCTTAAATCCGAGAATGAATATGAGAGAAAATCGGTGCAATGCTGCAACCCGAAAGCTACACCACCGAATCCAGCACAAAAGCACAGCACTACACTGACTTTTCGATGTGCCTCAACACACGTTTCGCTTCGACACCGAAGCATCATCAGGAGATAGACTCTACAAAGGTTATTCG
>JANCMC010048138.1:0-22501 GCA_024363005.1 Charaxes varanes | reverse complement strand
GGTGGCTGTGGGGTGAGTTAAGACGACTAATTGCCATCTGACGTCATCCTCGGAACCCCCACGATTTCTACAACCTTACGACCAATATCGCAGCGTGACATTAATCGGGTCCCACTGTTTTACGTGCCTTCCAAAACACGGAGGAGGTCGGATATCAAATATAATCCAGTGCTAGAACGGGTCACGCATCTATCATCCGGTCGCAGCAAGAGCAACTTAATCTAGCGATCGACTCAAATTCTGACCACTGATTAGGCCATGACCTCCTCAATCCTCCGTGATAATGCTTCTTGCATTTCAAAAATTATTGGAATATCAGCGAATCCTCGAAAACTTTATATCTCTTAGTATGTCTGCTGTATTTTTTTGTCTTTGTATTGGTTAATTCGAATTAAGTCTCAAAGTGGCGCAGTGATAATAATTTGTGCATTATATTCATTCACAATCTCTTTTGCCTTAAATGTGTAAATGAGGTGTCACTTAAAATTATATGCAGTATACAATTCTTTTTATGAGTGCCCATAACGTAATACGGGGGGTCCGTACTGAATCAGGACCTCCTTGACTTGACTTCACATAAATTACCTGGTTAATTTATTTATAAAATTTGGCTTTGCGGAGAGATTTCGGATGATACAGCGTTTTTATCTCATATAACAACGTTGCGAGCGTTTTTCCGAGGAACTCTTTGGACTAATGCGGGCAGCTGTATTCCTCCACAGGACATTTCGCCAGAACTTAAAAGTTTCACCCTCATCACCGATATCCTAAAGTCTACAACCGTGCGATTCTCTAGAAAATTGCTTGCTAAAAAACTTCACACAATTCCTTTGTGACATCAGATACCAGCTTCGAAGAGATACGACTTAGGAGCCTTCAAGAAAAAAGTATACTTATTCTTCAATCGTACTCACTTATGTGAATTCCGCCTGCCCATTTTCCCTTTGTTATATTTACTAAAATTTGTATTTCACACCCGTAGTGGGTGTGAACATTTTCAAATGTAAAAGTTTCACACCCATCACCATTATGGCTAAAAATCTACAACCTTGAGATTTTCAAGGAGTTACTTGCCTTGCACAACATCTAAGTAGACCCAAATGCTAGGTTATGGTGTTTTCTGTTATACATTACCTCTCTTACAATTATATTTCATGCGTTGCCGGCATTTCAAAAAAACCTCTTTAATCTAGCCCTATGAAAAAATCTATTCTTAGCGGATGTCTGCTAACTATAAACTACCTTCCTGCGAAATTTCATATCTGTACGTTACGCAGTTTTCGAAATTTCGTGATAGGTGAACTTTCCCTTTTATATAAATATTTTACCACGAAACGGGGAAATTTTTCATATTTGATACTTCTTTGCTTACCGCGGACTTCGACGAAGCAACGCCGGACTCTATGAATTATTTAAACGAACGCATTACAGAAATAGTTTAATTGGATGCATAAAATGTGAAATAAACTAAACCGCTCTTATCTTGGCTATCTTAAAAGCAAATGCGTACCAGATTACGCAACCAACGAGTTTTAGACTCGAGTAATGCGTTCAGACTGCATTTAGCATGTCTTTACAGTAATGACCATATTTTACCGCTGTGACATTAATTATTGAGCCTTTAAATCGACTCTTAAAACGAAAAAGCTATAGTTAAAGTTGCATTCGACTTCTGCTGTACCGTTGTCTTGAGGACAGTGCGCCCAGGGCAGCTGGTCTGCGCTAAGCTGTTAAAGATACTTGATTTCACCTCACTAATTTGCTAATTAAGTAGCCAAATTAACACGTTTAAAGGTTCAATAGTCCCACAAGGAACCCTTGCAGGTTCCCTCGGTCTGTCCGTCCGTCCGCAAGATGGAGACCACCTAAGATTTCCAAGGTATTAGGTGTAGAGACTTAAAATTTTCCATGTTGATAGAACGTGCCAGAAACTCTTTAGGAACTATTTTTGCCATCAGATAAGAACTGTTGAAGTTATCCAACAAATACCATAAATACATATGCGAAACCCCTTTTATATTGTACTAGCTGTGCCCGCGACTTTGTCCGCGTAAAATTAATGTATAAAAAATAGATTCAATTTTAGCGTGCTGATTTATATGTATAACCTTCCCCGATAAATGGGCTATCTAAACCTGAAAGAATTTTTCAAATCGGATCGTTCCTGAGATTAGTGCGTTCAAGTAATCAAACTCTTCAACTTTGTTTAGGGTATAGAAGTATAGATTATTAATAACAATAATAACTTTATTCCAAAGAACACACAAAAAAAAAAAACAAAATTTGCATGCCAATGAAAAGGTCGTCGTTCAGTCCATGCCATTTACAAATGCTGCCAAAATAATGCTCTACAAAAATTTATATATCAATTTAAAAAGAAAAACAGTACTATGAATGGATACCAAACAACAGAATAAAAAGACATATAAACAATACAAAAATTACATGTCATATGAGTCGCATTATCAAGAATAACAGTATAATAAAATAAAATAAAACGCCCTTTTTAGATGTAGATTAGGTGCAGATATTTGGGACTCTAGTATTAAAATGTTACGCATCAAAATAAGAAAAGAAAACAAATACATCTGAAACAATCGCATCTTTAAAGGCATCAAATACACAACAGTAAAATATTAGATGTGCGCAATAACATGCTTTGATCGCTTAAGAAACTACATTGGCTAATTGAAGTAGCAATGCAGTCCCTTAAATTATTACAAATCAAATCTAAATATCTTTTATTGAAATAGACTTTTAGAAGCTCTTTGGAATCGTTAAATGTTTTAAAACCTACCACTGATTCGGAAAAGTCGGATCACGAGAAGAATCAGCAAGAAATTCGTTAGTCACTCTTTAAAAAAAATTCTCAAAAAGAATGAGTTTAATACATTTTCATGTTAAGAATAACGTACAAAGCTGAAACGACTCAACTCCAAGCAATTTCATCTTTAACTAGTTGTTACCCGCGACCTCATCCGCGTATAATCAGGTGAAAAATTTTAGCCCATAGCCTTCTTCCGTTAATGGACTATCTAACACTGAAAGATATTTTTTAAAAATCCGAACAGTAGTTCCTGAGATTAGCGAATTCAAGCAAACAAACTTCTCTTAAGCTTTATACATATATCACTATAAGGTATATCTTCCACTGTATATTAGACATGATTCATACGAATTGAATATATTTTGATATACATAAGTGGAAATTACATAAGTGGAGGTCGTGGCCTAATCAGTGGGTTACACATATGGAAATTGTCTTGATGTACGAAGCAGTGTGTTCACCCTAATTTCGTCCTGCTACGCTTCACGTCGCTCTTTAGCGATAACACCGCCTTTTGTACTCTCTCTTTTCTCGTTTATATGTTTTCTCTTCTTATGTGTTCTTGTAGTGTACAATAAAGAGTATAAATAAATAAATAAATAAGTTTGTTAAAAAAGAAATTAATGACTAAAAAAGTATAATAAAAAGCAATTATATATACTATTTAAAAACCTTTATATAGTTATCAGATTTTTAAAACCAGTCATAAATCAACCGTATAAGTTATGAACATAAACATGCGAGACACGTTGAGATATTATGAATGACGACATCAAGTTCATTATTACTTCCGAATTTAGATAAATTTAGTGGTAATCTTTTTTTCTATCTCACATGCCGTGTAGGCTAAGAGCAGCTTCATAAACAAACTCTGGCGTGATACAAAAAAAAATAACTAACGAAATTATTTTGTCTAAAACTCCTCAGTGGGCTTTATTCAGATGTGGCTGTCACTTATGTCTTAAAACCACTTTTGATATAGTCCAATACATTATGAACAGATAGAGTTAATGCTTACATCTGACGAATTTTCTATCCTTATTAATATATACTATTATATTAAGCTGAAGAGTTTGTTTGTATGTTTGTTTGCGTGAACACGCTACGGTCCCATTTGAAAAAAAAATTCTGTTTTAGATAAATCATTTATCGAGAAAGGCTATAGACTATATATCGTCACGCTAACATTGAATCTATTTTGAAGTCGCGGACGTAGCTAGTGTAATAATAAGCTAATGTACTATAAAGCAAATTTATGAATAAATGAATATTTTTGGAATACTGCACAAATTATTTATTAAATTTATTTTTTTTTTTTTTACCTGGGGAAATCTGGGACCGGCACGGGTACCTTTCCGCCACAAGGGCCGACGGTGGGTTACGTCGGACTCCAACCGACTTTAACCCCACGGTAGTTCTTCCTTACCACTACGCGGCGGAGATATGGGAACGGAACTTCACAGCTTACCATAGTAACATAACATTGATGTTTGTCGTTCAAATGTCTTAAATCATAATAATTGCGCCTTTAAATTGGATTGCATGACTTCTATTGTCGCTCACAATATCACATTTGTACAACTGATGCACATTTCTTAATCACCGGCTCTTATTGTTTCTGTTTTATTTAAGTAAGCATTTCGTCTCGGAACAAACATTTCTGATAAGGGCATATCTTAATGATGGCTGTATAATACGGGAGATATTATAATGTCTTTATCGCGAACACTCCTTTTTACGGCATCGTAGGCAACTTAGCGTTTTATGGAGACTTTTGTATAGGGCCGTTTTGGCTTTATCAGATGTGGAAATGCTTGATACGGTGACGATAAGTTTTACTACTTTTTTTGGTATAATATGCTAATAATGTCTTAATAGTTCTTTATAATAGCGACAGATTTTATGGCGTGTTTCACCACATGCTGATAAACTGCCTGATTGTATATCTACAACTTCACTGGCAGATATGAATGTTTTTCTTTACGGGTGCCTGCGGATAAATTAAATAGTTTCTATACTAAATATTATATTTCTATCAAAACCCTTATACATAATATACAAAAATTCTTCGTTCGAAGGTGTATACCCTCAAATATGGAAAAAATCTAGGGTGGTTCCTATTTTCAAAAATGGTGACAAAAAGGATAAAAACTACTTTTTAACGTATCAAGACAATTATGTGGTAACTTTTATTCTTCCTTAACTTTGGGCACTAGTAATCAAAACTTGTATGGAGGTGACGCACCAGGTCAACCTACCCGCAATAATTATTATTCTCAATAGTTATTGAATAAGTATTCTACTACTCAATAGTTATTGAGTACGTACAACAGATGTTGGTAAATTCATTCTCGATGTGATTATTCTCTAGACATTACACATAAAAATATGCTGAAACTCATATTAAGCCCTAAACGATATCAAGCACTCATAATATTCATAGCTATCTTCGAATCAGTTATTTGCAGTTCTTTCAGATTTTATAGAGCAGTTTGCATCTTTTTATCTATTACGAGTAAATAACAGTTAATGTTTTTTAGGACTAAAAATTTTAATTTTTTTTTTTAACAGTTGCACAGAATTATCTAACGAAAATTTTCAACACTGCAAAAGTAATCTTATGGTGCATGGTAATAAGATTCAAATTAGCCTACCTTATATGTGCGCTTGCTATAATCCTGTCGCCGGCCAACTGCCATACGTGAAACTCGTGGACTGCCAGAACTCCGTCCACTTTTTCAAGAAGACGCCTCTGTATCGCGTCCACCTGAATACAACAACGAAAGACATATTATTTTTTTCTATAGAAATATTTAGATATAATAATAACGTTAGGTACATTCTTAACGAACTCTATTAGTCATCTTATCACATAGTGCTTACAAATTAAAAAAAAAGTTTTTCCATTACAGTTCAGCCAGTACCTGCAGTCTTAGTACCAGCATTTTTTAAACCTAAAACTGTTAAAACACAAGAATGGACACTTTGCTCTCCTTCTTGGCCTTATCCTATCTCCTTTCGTGTAACAAATTTGCATTCGTATCAAAATGAACTCAGTAATTATTATTATGCGTAATATAGCTATTATGCGTTTCCTCTTACTACGTGTTTGATAACGGCTATAACTTTAATAACATGCTGTAATTAGTACATTGAGTTTTATGCAAGTACAGTGACAAATAAGCATAATAAAATGCTTAGAGACGGAAGTAAATACTACGGGAAAATACCGGCGGGATGCCGACTCTACTGCCTCCGTACACAAAGACAACACAACAACTATGAATATAGTTTAGTCTGTGGTATTCTGTAGATGTCCCAGTCCGACAGTTTCTCATCATAAAATACTAGCAGACCCGATGTACTGCCCAAAGGTTAAGTAACTTAATATTTACTACATTCTATCGTCTCCTATAATTTTATTCCCTTTCCAAATCCCGTTCCGTTGCGTCCCGTTCCCGTTCCCTTAAAACTTTAAATTGTGAAAAGCGGTAAAGTTACATTAGAAATAATTTTATGCGGTGGTTAACTATTCCTAAGTTTTCTAATTTTACGCGCAATTTTCTTAACTTTTTCTTTGATCAAAACCTTATCCTGACGATAATAACAGAAAAAAGATTAGCGAAATCAGTCAAGCCGTTCACGCGTGATGCTGTAACCAAGGGACATTTATTTATATATAAAAAGATGTCTCGTTATGCCATAACTTTTATTAATCCTAGTCAGTATTCTAACATTTATGGACTGAGGAAATTTAACTAACATTATAAGCATAAAATATTATACCAATGCATTGTAAAACATCCCCGGTCGCAGCCAGAGCAACTTAACTTAGCGATCGACTCAAATACCGACCACTGATTAGGCCACGACCTCCTCAAAGATCCACCTCAAGCTATTTTATCCGCGATAAAATAATTAAGAGCAGTATTTAGAATGAACGCGTTGTAAATGAATGTTAAATGGGACAAAGCACTCGAGAGAATTTGCAGACTGAACAAGAATAAAAAAAGTTGTGCATCATGATCGCAACTCCACAGGTTTGCGTCATTGTGACTGATTTATGCCTTTATAACTAAAGAGAATAAATCACTTTACTTGTTGACTGTATTTAAATGTTATCTTCTTAAATTTTCTTGAATCTTTAAAGAAGATATTTACTAAAAATGAAATAATCGGTACCGTCCAAATATAATATAAGTGGCACCCGTCACTATTTCTAGTCAGTTTATTTTTAACTAATCACGGTCAAGACTCTTGCCTTAAGTACTGGCGTGTAGAAATTACAACCATATATTTACTTAACATTGATGTATTCAATGATAGCGGACCAACAATTTGCAAGTTAAGCAATGTGATTTTTAGGGTTCCGTAGTACTACAAGGATTCCTTATGATTTCGCTCTGTCCGTCCGTCTATCTGCCCGTAAGGTAGTCCCCTCCCTAGCATTTCCAAACTATTAGACATAGAGACTTGAAATTTTCCATGTTGATAGAACATGCTAAAAACTCGTTAGGAAAATTATTTTTGAAGTTTTAAGACAAATACATTTATAACGTATCAGATGCAGAACCCTTTTATGCAACCCGCTCTTGGCCATTTTGTTAATGAATTCATGGCAAATTTTCTCTATTTTTAAATTGCATAAGGTTAGTTTTTTTATACGTTTGCATATACAAGGTTTAAATTGCTTTTACACATGAAGACACTAATGAAATAATCTGTTACTTTGATGTGTTTAATATAGCACTCTTTCTAATAAAATATAAATAAACCTTTTCTGATCTTTCCCACATTTATAAACTCCTATAAATGTTAGCTCTACACAAATGTTATATGAAGAAATATTGAATTAAAAGATGATTATTCTTTACCTAATGAAGTGATACTTTTAGAAGGCTAAAATAAAATATATTTATATAGGCATCTGCGAGCCCTCTGGTGTTGCAGTTGTCCTTGGGCGTCGGTAGTCACTTAGATGAACCGCCTGCTCGTTTACCCATTGTTATATAAAAAAAAATCGATATATATTTTTTATTGTTTATATCACATGAGCTATGAGATACTAAGATTCCGATAATAGAGCAAAAAACATGGCTAACGGCCATGATGGACCCAATTGAACAAGAATGCTCTACCATACTACGCATCATTCAATCTATTTTGATTAGTATGGAATCCCTAGACGTCTATGAAGTCGTAGTTTAATCAGTGACCTTCATTTGAGCCGATTTCTAGGTTAAGTGGCTCTTGCCGCAGTCGGGTAATGGATGGGTGACCAATTCTAACACTGATGGAGCAAAAAATTAGTTTTCAAATAGTCGTCTACCTCCGTGTTTTGGAAGGTACCTAAAACATTGTGTTTTGATTAATGTCACTGAGTGATATTAGTCGTGAGGTTGCAAAGATCGTGGAACTACCTACTTTTAAAAGCCGAATTTAATTATTCAGTCTGTATTTCAGACTTACTAATTAAATCAAACCACTTCATAATAACGTTCTGCCCGTAACAGTCCGCAACTTCTCTCGCATATTTCACATGCACAATGGATGTTCCGGAGAAATTTGCGCCTTGTCTGAAACGTGTACAACAATACTTCACGAGCTCTAGTTCTATACTTGTTTTTAACTAATACTCAATAGGCTTTCTGTGAAATTGAAAAAGTATGGTACAATACTCTTATACCGTTTGCAACAATTGCTCTGTTATTTATGTACTTTTACTACGTGATAGCTATACTTCTAATAATTTTAAATTTATTATTTACTTGTTAAAAGTTTTGCTAAAATAGGTCATTTTGGAGTTAATGTTAACATTATACACATACAACAAGGATTTCTGTAATCGAGAAAATAATCGCAAAGCGGCCAAGACGATCGCTGCATGATCGCTCCTACACTTCTAACCTATCCGCAACAGAGTTACGTTTCACGCGGAATGAGTGATATTCCGTCGGGGGAGTCTGACGTGAAATGCTTTAAAATACCCTATTATAGCATTCATAACTTCAAAATTTTACAAAAAAAATATCAACCGCCCCTCACAGAATATAACATTAGAGTGCAAACAAAAACTTCAAGAAGAAGAAAAATACATGCATTTGTGGTAAAAGTAACCAAACTGCATAATTACTATAAGAGTTTATGAATTTATGAATGTGCCTTACGCATATATATACGTGCGTGTATATACGTGCGTGTATATACGTGCCAGAGATAAAATAAAAACTACAATTGTTAAAAAACATTTGGAAACAGAAGCAAGAGCACGGCTGATGACGTTACCGTAACAACGAAAATAAACAACGAAAAAAGCCATCAAAATGTCAAACGACCGAATTATTTTGTAATAAAGGGAACAACTTATAATATTTCAAAATGGCTACAAACAAGAAGGCTGGCCTGACAACGGCTGATTTTGAAGTTTTTGGGAAAGTACAAGGAGTTTATTTTCGAAAGCATACCCAAAAGAAAGCCACGGAGTTGGGTTTGAAAGGATGGGTGATGAACACAGCGCAAGGGACTGTGATCGGTCAGCTACAGGGCCAAAAGGGGGCTATTGAAGATATGAAGATTTGGCTGCAAAAAGTTGGAAGCCCAAAGGCCAAAATTGAAAAGGCAGCCTTCAGGAACGAAGGTCCCATCAACAGCTGTGCTTTCGTGAAATTTGAAATTCGTCGATAATTATTTTCTTAAACATTCAGGGGTATTGTATTAATTTATTTCTTAATAAAATCTTGAAATATTACTTTTTTTATTATATTACATTGTAAGAATTCCTAGAATAAAAAAGCTTTTTTATTTTTAAATTTTTTTTCTAAGCAACTCTGAATTTTGAACTGGCGACAGCAAAAAGAATTCCTAGCTTAATATTTTATTCGTCTTATTTTCTCAGATCGAAGAATTCCTCTCTCGTATTATTGATATATATCAGGATATTAATTTTTTTTTCTCTAAAATAGCAAATAAGTGAATGTTTTCGCCGAATAGTAATTGTTCGTTGCTTTGGTTTGCTTGCTTGGTGAAAATAAATTAGAAAAAAAGAGCAATATATTTTTAATTCACTTACAACCATTCCACTCTGTCGTTATCTGGAACGGAGTTAAGTTGTTCTGGATACAATCATATCTTATAATATCTCAGTTCTTGATGAATCAACTTTTAAATTATGTTGTTGGAACTATTTTTAAAAGAGTGGGTAACGAGTTTCTTGTTGATTCGTGGCTCAACTTTCTCGAATCAGCGGTAGCTTTTAAAATATCGGACGATTCAAAAGAGCTTGTTAAAAGTGTATTTTAATAATACATATTTTGACTTTATTTAATTTTCAGTCACGGACTAAGGGCCCATGAACAACTAAAATTACGATATTTTATAAAAGCGGAAAGTTTGTCAGCGCATACTCTCAACACACCCAAGAACAATGGACTATTATGAAGTTTGGGCGACCGTGGCTTTAGCAGGCATACGGCACTAAAGGTGTAAAATTCCTATCAATTTTGAGCTCTATGGGAATGAATGTAACTTCAAATATCTAAATTGACCCGACAAAGTTACAATCTAATAAACCTTAATAATGCCTGGCCTCTGTATAATGGACATGCCCCTTTTAATCAAAAATTATTTTTTAAAAGAATGTAAAATATGTAAAAGTAAGTTTTTTCTATCACATCGCTTAAGTGTTAGGCTTGTTTTTTTTATCACTAATCCATCACCGTCCGAAAATTTTAATATTTTATCGTATATGTTTCTTTCAATTCTCCTTTAGATTTTGAAATTTATGACAAAAACTTAAAAGATGTTTCCACAGCAAACACTCTTTAACAGAAAAATCAAGGGAAAAGGGGTGACCAAATAATGTTACCTGTTTTGGACATTATTTAAGTCATTAGAGGTGTAACTCGGGTCCCTGTCAAATTAATATTATTCATGTCATCTTCCATATATAGTACAGAACAAATTCGCTACACGGTCTTGTTCGCGTAGATCGTTAAAACTTCGCAGCGGATTTTAGTGCGGTTTTCAACAATAAACAAAGATCGAGGGAGAGATTTTATATGTATAATACACATGTATAATAACGCGGTCGAGAACTTGTCAAGATACGCTTTTATGGAAGGGCTCCGTATGTGATACGCGATAAACGTATTTATAAACCTAACTTCAAAAGTCTTTGTCAGTTTTAGCTCAAAATAATTTTCCTACTGAGAATTTAGTATGTCCTATGAACAGGGAAAAATTATCTATATGCAATAGTTAGAAAACTTCGAAGGCCAATTACTCGAGAATGGTGTTTATAGTAAAAAAGCTTTGTATAAAACCTTGCCTTTATTTTAAAAGAGCTATTCATTGATTCCACACACATTGGGGTTGAATGAGAATAGCAGAAACATTCCCACTCCACATGTATGGGAGCCACCCTAAAAAGTAAAATTACTATTCTTTTATGACGAGACGAGAGAAACGGACGGAGCGAAACTGTAAGAGTCTAATAATCAATCGTTGTTCATTAGTTTCGCTAAAACTTGTATAGGTTGGTATTATGTATTAAATTTTTATTTTGTACAGTAGAGTGGATCCTGGTTCTAGACTTGTTCACAATCCCTGTTATCTATTATGTAAAATACTAAAACTTTCTCTCCCACTATAGGGTATAGTCCTACCCCCTTTGTACCACTCTTTAAGGTCTTGAGGCAATCTGGACCAGGTTATTTATTTTACACAATTTTCGCGATTTGTAGAGAATGAAAAGAATGAGAGAAAGACTCCTACTTAGGTTCAGCCAGTCCAACATATACCTAGCACGCGATTATCGAAACCTGTATCACATCTGCCTTAACGCTGTCATTAGCCACATGCTGTGAAAAAAAAAAATAATTTCACTACAATTCGTGAAAGAAAAAAGCTTCCGTAAAAAACGAGAGTCTGAGCACGAGCCATTTTTTTTTTTGGGTTTTTTGGGCTTTCATCTCAGACGTATGGCACAAACAATTGTTGATCAAATTAAGAAAAAGTTTTTGAGTAGTCACGTTAGGTTCGTGTAGATACGCACACATCTATCGAATATACACATATTGACTACGTCCATTGTAAGCCATATACTAAAAAATATACGACCCATAACGCGCATCTTAGATTAGATATATATATTTTTTGAACTGATTATAAAAATACTAGCTGTGCCCTCGACTTTGTCCGCGTAAAATTAGGTAAAAAACAGATTCAATTTTAGCATTATGATATATAGCCTACATCCTTCCTCGATAAATGGGCTATCCAACACTGAAAGATTTTTTCAAATCCGACCAGTTGATCCTGAAATTATCGCGTTCAAGCAAAGAAACAAACTCTTCAGCTTTATATATTAGTATAGATAATTGTGATAAGTTATGATTTGCATGACGCAGTTTAGTGAATATAAAACTAAATTTGCTTAAATGCAAGTCTTGGTTCATGGATCTTAGGTCATAAATTATTCAGCCAATGTCATATTACTTGGGGACAAAACAGAGGCCAGTGAAGGCTGAAAAGAAAACTAAATTTTGCCACATTACCAAATAGCAGAAAGTTATTAAAAGAAAGCTTATTTTTACTATTTATCGCAAGAATCATTATAGATTATCGAGAATCGTTGTGGATAAATGCTTTGCTAAAAGCTCTACTCAATACTTTCTACCTAATTGTGTAAAAGACTCACAATTTATCATTTCAAAATAAAGAGATGTATATAAAGTAGTTTAAAACTTTTCGCTAAAATTGCTACATCTGCTGATATATTCAAGTAAAACATTAATAAGTACATTTGAATATCCATATAGAGATATCGTTCGTATAAAACCGCGGAAGTGGCCGCAATATGCCGCCTCTTCCTGTCTTATTTTGCAGAATCCGTTTTTTATATTTTTTTCCCTTACATCAATTAGGAGCGTATGGCTCGTGCTAAGGTTCCCTTTCAGCTGCTCAGAAACTTTTGCTTTTTTAACAATTTCACTCGTTTGCCTGCTTTACTAATGCTTTAATAAGAAATTTTTAGTGCCTCAATAGCTCAACGATATACGGTATGGACTGAAATCCGCAAGGTACCCGGTTCAAAGCCCACCGCCGTTGGGATATTGTCGCACCCACTCCTAATACAAGCTTTGAATTTAACCTTAGTAGGAGGGGAAAAGGGAATATTAGACATACCTAAAAAAGCATCCCTAATATTCTTAAAAAAAAACAGCTCAGGTTAATATAAGTTACTACTACAGAAGTAACTTCCGACGAAAGATTGCATTATTTGTAATGTGTCTTTTTCTGCAGGATATCCAAATCAATCCAAATATTTGACTGTATTTGTGCGAATACCGAATAAGCATATACCTTTTTGGTACAGTGAACCCTACACACAAAATCCTTAATTTCTAGTCTCTTTTTATTTGTTTTTTCTTTCTCTTTTATTCTTATTACAGCTACTGATGTTATTCATTCTTGAACAGTTCCTGACCTGATTAATGTCACTGAGTGATATTAGTCGTAAGGTTGCAGAGATCGTGGGTGGTTCCGAGGGTGACGTCAGATGGCAATCGGTCATCTTAACTCGCCCCACAGCCACATCCTCTGCAATCTATGCGGATCCTGGTACTAGAACAGGATAACGCTAGTCGAAAATGAGGCAGCTATTGAGGTACTGCTGATCAGCAGATGTTGATATGATATTGCTGAGGATATCAGCAGCCCTGGATGAGTTGCAAACCAAAAGCCCGATTGAAGATTGAAGATAAAATTATATTCCTTGAAAACAGTTTGCACATTTATTGCACAAATGATAAATTGCGTGAGAAGTCTAGCAATATTTAACCATTAGCATTGAAATAGCTTTCGTTTATCGCGAATCGGGCATCAATTGGAATAGATTTAATTTGAAATTTTGCATTGTCTGTGCTGTCGATTGCTGATACAGATGGGTTATGGTATCGCCTTTAGCGGAAGGCTCTTTTATACTGCACGATCTCTAAATAAATGTTACGGCACAACGCTTCTGCTTTTGTATAAGGGGAAAAAAAAACTAAACCTACTTCAAAATAAAGGACGCTCTGAATTCGAGTGTCTGTTTTTTGTATGTATGTTGCGCGATTACTTCTCCATTTATGAACCGATTTTGATGATTCTTTTTATGTTTGGTAGACCGTACTTCGGAGTTAGTTCCATATAAATTAAGTCAAAATCGGCCCAGCGTTTTTTGAAAAATCAACAAAATTCTAACTATTTGTATACATATACATTGTTAAACATCAATGATGTTTTCATCTATTCCGAAACTTCATCTATCATTGGATCAGTGCGTTTAGTTGGCCTACCCATATCATATAGACAAAATACGTCTACTGTCATAGTAGAATCCAACAAGTGACCCTATGTTGGTCCACCCCAGGATGAAGAGGGCTCTGCTGGGTTTTAATGGGTATCTATTATGGCATTTAGCCAGCGAGTCCCACATCCCTGGTCTCTGAACCGGTGTGCGTAAATGCATTTCCCAGCGAAAAAAAGAGTTACATCTAGCGTGATCACAGGACTTTCAAATATTTTTCACTAATCGAGCTATTGACTCCTTAAATTTCGTAGCCTACCAGTTTTGTTCGTATAATACTCGGCAGTCCATATACATAAATGTTATATCTAAAATCCGTCCAATTTGAATAGAACACGCGATCGGCCCTTGTCGCCGCCATTGAATGTGTATCGGAATAGCCCTCAGGTGTCGATTAGAGCTGAGATCTCTCTATAGATAGCCGCACGCAACTGTAGAGCAAAGAAAGCATTTCAGGTTAATGGAGATAAATATAGTAATCATTTGGAAATTTCTAGATGGAGAAATATATTTATGTGCCAATGGTAATTTTATGCTAGGAATGTATGAAGATACGATTTTTTTTTTTTATTGGTGATAGGCAAGCGCTTGCGGTCGATGCGGTCTACGATACGTAGTAGATGTGACCTTTTGGACCTTTCTTTTTGAATTTAATTTATTATTCTATTTCTTTTTTAATTTAGTGTCTAATTTAAATTTAGATAAATGGTAGCGCTTCGCTTGCAGTCATTTTGCGAGGTTATGGCGATGCAGACTTCCGTGGGCGTCGGTAGTTACTAAGGTGATGAACGGCCTGCTCGTGTGCCCCTTGTAATATAAAAAGAAACACAACAAAACAGTTAATTTAAATTAGAGGTAGTGCCACGCTTGTAGCCGAATTGGGCCGTGGGTACCAGTATCTCTTTCTTACATAAGATCGGCGGGAAGTGGCGGCAATGCTGTCGCGTCAAGTGATGGCATAATTGTCGCGTTTCGTTCGGCTTGCGAGCGTTCCCGGTGGCCTAAAATCTTCTTTAAAAGGCCGGCAACGTATCTGCGAGTTTCCTAGTGGTACAGATGTCCATAGGCGTCGATAGTCACTAAGGTGGACTGCCTGCCCGTTTGCTCCTTATAACGTAAAAAAAAATATTTTTATCATTTCTTTAGCTAAATGGAATTAAGGCTAATTTTTAAATAATAATTAATTAATTTTGCAAATTTCTACTATTATCTTATGCATAATACGTACGTATATGCATAAGATAATAGTAGAAATTTATTTTATATGCGATGCCTCCAGTTAAAATCTAATCAAAATAGGACAAGCTATTTTGTAAACGACCCCACACGAACACAGTCAAAAACAAATTTTCAAAACGGTGGCAATGGAATTAGAAATTAAAAGTGCCTTCATAAAATGCCTTCTAGACAGCAATTTAGATAACACATACTGACTCAATTGTACATCCATTATTCCATAAGAAAATATGCAATTTTTAATAAAACCCACACTTTTATCCATTCAAGATGTCGTAACTAGATTCTGCGCCATTTCTGACATCGAATATAATATAACAGATAAATAATTTCTCCTACGAAGATAAGCTGGTCGGTGCCTCTGAATATTATTGTGCGCGAATGAAATACAGCTAATATATTCCGACCGCGCAATCTGTTCGCAGCGATCTAAGGAACAAGTGGCTGATATACGGTGGCAACGCGTAATATCCGCGTAGATAACAACTAAGCATCGTACACACCGATGGACGTAAGGTCAATTTGAAAAATTATTACTAAAATTTATTTAAAAAATAAAATAAAAACCAAGGATTTAAAAAGCAAAAAATAATTGGCGCTCACGTACGATGTGTTTGATACCTACTGACGTGTTAAAGTCGGTGCTGAGTCAAATAATTGCCTCTCTACGTATCGTGTGTGTCATTTTATAAGTATAGTTAATTTTTGGTTATCGTAAATAGGTCCTTATATTTTTTTTGTTTTTTTAAATTGGATTTTATTTTTGTTAGTGTGTAGTAAATCTCCCGTCTACAGATCACTCCGAAATATCAATGTGTTCGCAGCGATCTAAGGAACAAGTGGCTGATATACTGCGTCAACGCGTAATATAAGCGTAGACAACGATTAAGCATCGTACACACCTATAGATATAAGATTGACTTTACAATACACTAGAAGTACTTGTAAGTACGCTTAATATTATTAAAAATAGTATAAAAGTAAGTAACAGGGGTAGCGCGGTGCGGATCGTTTAATTGTTTTGCGCGTCAACATTTTGTTGACAATTGCATCCCAATGTTTACGATACATTGCGCGCTCAAGAATGGGATGGGGATGGCAATATCAGTAACCTTTTATATCCGAGATGGATGATTTCTGTGATTTTATTTAAGACATTAAACGTTGCCTTATCACAAATTGCGGTACGATGTCTTTTACACCCTGCATAGTTATAAATAATAATATTAGTGATGTTCTTAGCAGATAGCAATAAGTTTCTCTGTCTGAGAATAGTATGCATTTAATTGCAATCGCCGCTTTAAAGCGATGCAAAGCGCCGTTCCATTTAATAGCGCTGATAAATTCCATCGCTAACGATTGTTTAGCTGCAAGTTTCGTTATATCGTGAATATGCTCAGTTATAAAACTTGCTCCAACTTTATTAGCTTTGTTATATTGGAGATATAAAGTGGAATTAAGAGAATTTGCGCGCCGACATCTAGTTTTACGATAATATAAATTTCTTGCAATGCTGAGAAATACATTTTAATGGGTGTTTGACAGCGATTGCGATTGTGCAAAATTTTGTTGAGTTTAAGAGGTTTATGCTCGACTAGGTGTTTCCCGCGACTTCGCCTGCCTAAAATGAGATAAAAAAATTTATCTTTATGATATATAGGATATATATCATAAAGACTTCCTTGATGAATGAGCTATCTAAAACTGAAAGTTTTTTTTCAAAACGGACCAGCAGTTCCCGAGATTAGCGCGTTCAATTAAACAAACAAACAAACTGTTCAGCTTTATGTATTAGTATAGATTTCGACCACATCTCCTTTTACATAACTGTGAATGGAAAACGCCGAAAATTTTCGTCTACTTTTTTATTCAACAAAACTCTTTGATTAAACGTGTGTGTTTATATATATACAAAAAGCACTATCTAAATTTGTTCAAACCAATTGAATGTATCAAACTGTATAAGCATCAAATCAGTGGAAATGAGAGACTAACCCAGGCGCGGATCCACAGTGGGGGGCACGATGGGCATTCCCAACACTCTAATACACCTATAACATCACACTTTCACGACCTATTGTGATTGAAAGCTTGATAACATTATATCTATTACCTTAGTTACAAAAAAACAGTGTATCAAAATTATACATTTTATAAACATATCCCTTATAGGAATACACTACACCGATCATTAACAAGTTTATACGACGACTCGTAATTGGCCAAAAATTGAATGGCTTTGCCCACCTTTTTTGAAGGCTCTATCCGCGTCTGGACTAACCCCTGTTCATGAAGAGGCCTAAGTTGCAAACAACCTTAACAGAATCAAAGCGGATCAAAGTCTTCCTAATGAACGTAAATAAAAAAAGCAAATAAGCTTCGAGCAAACAAAAAACGGTAGGTATATCCCTACGTTACAGGAGAGCGTCTTGTAAACTGTCGTCAATACGCCAAGCACGTCCCCTACAACCTTCTTGTAGTTTCAAATGATAGAAAAAGGACTAAAAGGTTGATTATTTTTAATGGGTTCTGTTCATGATTTTTTATATTAGATATGGTAGGTACTTAGGTGCCTGCAGCCAAAAAATTTTATAAGGGGCAAATGAGCAGCCAGTTCACCTAAGTGACCTCCGCCGCTCATGGACATATACAGTAGTCTAACAAATGCGTTGCCGGCTTTTAATGACGAGTCTGAGCTACCGGGAAGTCTCATAATTCGAACGAAACGCGACAACAATACCATCACTGGACGTGACAGCATTGCCGCCACTGCACGGCGATCTTATGTCAGAACGAAGTACTGGTACCCGGACGCGCCTGCCCAATTCGGCTCCAGACCAAAAGGACTGTTAAGGAATTACATTAAATTTGGAGCCACATATTAAGGTATAAAAAATTATCTTATCCAACGTAATATTCTAAACAGCGTATTCGGTTTTAACGGAATATTGACCAGACAATAAAACACTTGTAAAATGTGAAAAACCATCAAAATGCTTTTAAAGTCTTACAAAAAGGCGATTTAAAAATATCTACAATATTTCTTTTACTTGGATAAAATAGCTGTCACTTACTAATAAATGGTAAAGATCTTATATATTTGATATATTTGGCTAAGAAACCCCAAAGTTTCATAAAAATGGGCCAAGTCATTTATCAAGCTACTCTAAGAACTCTCGACATCTGAAAGTTTTGATACAGGATGCCGCGCCAAAGGACATTAATATTAAGGATATCACACTAGTTGAAGTGTTTTTAGGATGTCTCCGTGTTTTATCACTTAAGTGGGGGGAAAACTTCCCGTTTAATGTCCGGGAGTTTTTGTTATCTTTCAGCGCTTACAGGGGCGTTTTTTCAGCGCTTGTGCTGAGGGAAAATGTTCGCTGCTTTTTCTTATAATCTTTCTACTAAGATTATATTTACTACGAATATCTAGTTAGAAATTATTCTGATAAAACTTGTAACCTTTCGATATCTCCCACGTAAATTGTTATAACTCCAAAGTCCCAACTTCGTGGTAGAGCATTACAAACATGTAAATTGATATAAAACCTCTTTATATAACACATTTGTGTATACAATAATATATTAAGAAGTGACTGTTATATTACAACTTAATTGTTCGTAACGCTGTACTGTAAAGCTGGGAATTTAGGGTTACAACAACTTATTTATTTATTTATGTACTACAAAAGTTATAAAGTAAGTGGAACTTATAAAATATGTTTACAAAGGTAGACTTATCTCTTAAAGAGATCTCTTCCAGCTACCTATAATTTTAAAATGTTATCATACGTTTAATTATTTTTAATTTTTGTTCAGTAAAATAAACTTTCAGAAGGTTTATTTCACTGAACCATAATAAACGCCTAATATAACTTATGTTCGCAATTCCATCCTCTGCAATCTAAGCGGACCCTGGTCCTTGACCGGGATAAAAAAAGGAAAAATCAAGAAAATAAAAAAAATCGCCTAGGAAGAAGAAAATAGTGTTCAACTTAAGAATAAGCGTGTATGTTACATGCTTAAATTTATTAATAAATAGATTTAATATTGCATCTGTATTATTTTGGAAGAGTATATTGTCCGTTTCTCTGGGAAATTTTTGTCAAACATATATTTTCGGTTACTTCTTCATAACAACACCTTATACACACTAGCACTTTCACGACAATAACACTTTTTCCATATTTTCTTTATAAATTTCTGTGAAGCATGTTAGGTTCACATTTATAAGGTATCAATTCTAACTTAGATTTTAAGAATGTTTCTATGTAATTAGTGTAAAATTGAATATCAGTTTTGTGAACTTTAAATAAAAAAAAAATCAACTCATGTTTACCTGGATGGCTTATGGTTTCTCTTGGTACCGGCAGACGTGTACGCTGAGTCGCAGGCGACTTAGAATCCCGGACTGAAGACTCGGAACTTACGTCACTTCCAAGTTTGCTCAAAAGCATCTGGAAGAGTTAAGTATATATTTAGGATATATATCTATCACTGGATATCTCAGCACAGGTTATCCTAGTGAGATATCGAGGGACACATGAATTCATGGTGTTTCACATAATTGTTTGTAATTCATATTGAACTAAATGGAATTTGTATTTGTAAATAAATAAACTTTTGAATTTATATCACAAAACACAGAACTTTAATTGCAACAATAATTTTATTATGACAGAAGTTTCTTTTCATTCAATAAAATAATATCAGGCGTATTTTTTTAGGTTGGCTGACTCGGATTTTGTCAAGATTTGTGATATCACACGTCAAATGTAAAAAAGTTAGAAAAAAAATTGAAAAAATAATAAAAACCGCTGTTTTGTTTAAATTTTTTAAAATACATGCATAAAAATAGAAAATTTATGACGTCATACTAAGTGGGAGGGGGTATAGAAAGTGTGACAATCTGTGATAAGGAACGGGGGAGGGGGTTAAAAATCGTAAAATTCGTTTGACGTGTCAAAGAATAGTTATGACGACGGTAAAAATATTAATTGTCAAATATTACAATTAAGTTGTACAAAATATGTTTTTTTTTTTTTAATAATTTGTGGTCGAATTTCGACTACCAGGCGATCCCTAATTTACCTATATTTCTAATTTATCTTAGTTAAACAACTTAACGCCTGTGTTATACAAAACACAACTACTGTTGCCTGTGGTAACAGCCTGTTATACACACATATTTTTTTTTGTAGAAATATATAAATACATGCATACAGATAATACAGACTGACTCGAGGCGGGAATCGAACCCAAGACCATCGGAGCGGAAGGCAGGGTCACTGCCCACTACGCCAACGGATCAGCCAGTAATCTTAATAAATAAATACCTGCAGCTCATTTTCCTTTGCTTGTAGCGTACGGCGATATCTGTTGTTGTATTGACGCAGCTCTTTGAGCCTGCGCTCGAGCTCGGGGCCTGATAACGCTAGGAAGCAGAAGAACAAAATTGCCGCATACATGAGTTTGTAACTCGTATACCGGAGCCAGACATAGCTCAAAGTGTTTGTACATTTTTGTCCTTGAAGTCTACAAAGTTCTACAAAACATTGCACAGCTACACAAAGTCCCCGGCCACGCTATATGATCATTCAAATGATCATTCAAATGAAGCTGTGTCTGGCTGCGGCATTAAGCTATCTGCTCGTAACTCAAATTATTGACACCAATTGTACTATATGCCTTATGTAATATCTGCGTTCACATTTTAAACACTCGACGCATGATTCTTATGTTGTTGTGATTACAAAATGGCAGATTGTCTATTTCGCAGCGATCTTAGAGTTTTATACGAATGAAATCTTATACTAGTATAAAAAGATACACAGCACAAAATATACCCTAAATTAAGTGTACTGAAATTTAAATTCTAAAGTGTTACATGAAAACTTTATATTTTTGTATGGTTTAATAATATTATAATAAATAATAAATAAATTTATTATATTATTAAAGCTGATGAGTTTGTTTGTTTGCTTGAACGTGCTAATTTCAGGAACTTCTGGTCCGATTTTTGAACGATTTTTGAAATGTACAAAGTGTTTGTACACTTTTGTCCTTGAAGTCTACAAAGTTCTACAAAACATTGCACTGCTACAAAAGTCCCCGGCCACGCTATATGATATCGATGTGATCATATAAATGAAGCTATGTCTCGCCCCGGCATTATACAGGTTTGATTGTATGTCTGTTTAATAATTTACGCAGATAATTCTGTCTTAATCATATTTTAATATTATATTTAATTATAATGTAAATGACGTTACGATTTTATAACCACAATGATGATATTACTAGAAAGATTTGTAAGTCACTTTATCTGTATAACGTAACGGAGTTTTTTCCTAACCGGCTGAACCGATTTTGATAAGATTGCAACCGAAATGGTTAGGTCTAGATTTAGAGAGCTTTCTGATGTGAAATAACTTCAAAAGTTAAATAATTTTCCTAATGAGTTTTTAACATATCCTGTCAACATGGAAAATTTTAAATCTCTACGTCTAATAGTTTGGATAAATCCTGGAGGGGGGGGGGGATTTTGCATCTTGATGGACGGACACACATAGCAAACCATAAGGGTTCCTAATAGAAGTACGGATCCCTAAAAAGAACATACATTGGTAAATTCTCTTTCTATATCTACAATTTTATATCTACATCTACCCACATGTAAACCAAATGATGTAAGCCCACATGTGACATCACATATAATGTAAATTAAGACTAGGGCACACGAATAGTTGTTGTTTTTTTTCTTTTAGGTTAAACTAATAATATTTCTTACTAGTTAACCTAAATGACTACTGATGCCCATAGACATCTGTAACACTAGGAGGCCCGCAGATTTGTTGCCGGCCTGTAAGCTGGGGTTTGGGTTATCGGGAATTCTCAAGAAACGAACGGAACGCGATCACAAAACATAGAATTTTGAAGGAAGAACTTAATTTGAGCAAGATGTAGTCCAAGTTGCATCCCTAACTTCGCGAAGGGCGACCGCCCCGCCATCCTGTTTATATTCATGGGCAGTTTATTGCCCAACGTGAGCAGCCACGAGATATACGTTGGCGGTCTGGTCATTG
>JANCMC010048117.1:101550-197485 GCA_024363005.1 Charaxes varanes | reverse complement strand
TTTTACCGGATATTGTTGTAATTACTAGGAAAATTAAATTTGCTACCTGAATTATTCTGACTTCGCCCGACTTCTAAAGTTTTCGAATAGGGCACGTCGAGACATTCGTTTTTGTAGTTTTTAATGATAATAAATACTTTAATTGCAATATAAGCAAGGATTTCAGCCTCATATAACAAATGTCCCTGCCGTGGCCATATCGTACAATTGGCCACATCATGAAATACTTAAGAATTTAATAAAATATTCGCATTTCAAATGTTTCACTGTCCAATGGCCACATCATGATATGCCTTGGTCCGATCAATGATAAGAAATTATTTGTTTAGTTGATATTTTTAAATATTTAAAACCTTTTTGAATTTTCGAAAAGGTTCAATTCCTTTTAAACATGAAAGATGATGAAGATGTAAAAGGAAATATAAAAAAATACACAACTTTTTTAATCTTTTTCATTTCACAAGGCAAGAATACGTAATTGACATAACTGTCCAATTAGGTTATTGCGTCCCAAATTTTATTTTCCTCATAAAACGCTAAAACGATGCTAATAGAATGAAGAGTACACATTTTCTTTCACCCCAACAAAGCTTTTTAACTTTAAGTGAGAGATATAAAAGAGGCGTACAACAAGTTTGTTCATGGAACCTTTCTGTTTAATCCGAAAGGTTATTTAATTATCTTTTTGTCGGAAGAAAGCTTAATATGCGCTTTTTGTAATACTTCTTCTTTAAAACTAGCTGAAACCTGTGAATTCGGTGCTTTTATTTAATCATGAGTTTTTTTTGTGCGGAAATTCGGAACTCTAATTATTTTTCTAAGACTAAAGTAGAGCTTTTGTTATTCCTTGTAAGATGAGCTATATGCCTGGGTAACTTTTGTTAAAATCAGCCCAATCATTTTGGAAATTACTAGGAACAAACAGACAAACAGCTTATTAGAGGCGGTTCTGTTCAAAATAAACTTTTTCATACGCCTTGGTTTATAAATTCATCATTGACACGTGCACAAATAGTCACTGCCTTAATATTGAGGTCTGGGCATATTCCATTGAGAGGGTTTGCATTTCTTATGAAAAAGATAGATTCACCCAGTTGTTTGACTTGTGGGGTAGTAGAAGATTTGCAATACTTATTAATGGAATATACCCAGAATAGTCATTTGAGAAAACATTTTATACAAATATGTTGCGTAAAAAAATTGATATGGGCTTTTTTAATGGCATTGAGAAATATAGGCCCTAACACCCAAAATATAGTTTTGCCATTGAAACGAAAAGAAGAAGAATGGCATTCTGGCTGAACGAAGCTCTGATTCCGCTAATGCGTTATTCCAATTTGTATGTAATAGTTTAAGAATTAAGTAGTTTTTATTAGTATGTATTAGATAAGGAAGTTACTATAGGTTTGTCATCTACAATTTGTATAGAAGTCCCTAAATAAAGACAAAAAAAACAAACTTGACTATTATATATATCGTAGTAAGTTTGTGGAAGGTACTAATTAGAGGTAGCGCCATGCTTGTAGCCGATTTGGGCCGGCGCGTCCGGGAACCAGAACCTCTTTCTTATATAAGGACGGCATGAAGCGGCGGCAATGCTGTTACGTCATGTGATGGTATTGTTATCGCGTTTCGTTCGATTTGTGTAAGACTTCCCGGATAAGGGTCTCGCGTGTAAACTTGAAGTTCACGACACAATAACGGGGACCTAATTGCACGTGCTACTGGTAAAAGCCAAATTATGTGTCAACGATCCGTTTAGTTTTACAATTCCCATGCATACCAATTATATTTATTGTTAAAACACGTTAAATTTTCAATTAGTTTAATATTAAAGAAGGACGTTAAGCGTAGCAGTTTCGTTCGGTTTGTGAGACTTCTCGGTGGCCTAAACTCGTCATTAAAGGCCGGCAACGCATCTACTGGTCGTGCAGATGTCCATGGGCGTCGGTAGGCACTTAGCTGCCTGTCGCCTGCTCGTTTGCCCCTTGTAACATAAAAAAAAAGAATCCGTGTTCTATATATGAATCCGAATTCTATAATAGGACAACAAAAGAAAGAAATGAAAATTAAATCTTATATAGAAATCAACAGCAATACGATGGAATATTTGCATATTTTCAACGTTCTGCAGTCACGAAGCCAGTAGGTGTCATCTTTACGAAAACCTAAGGATATATAATTTAATATACATAATAAATTTAATAAACATAACAAACTATTTTCAGAGATAGCTGGAGATTCTCCATTGAATGAGACTGTCAACTCCAGATTTAAATTCAGTCCTCTGTGTGCAGTTGTACTCAATTCTGAATGCAGAAATAGGTTTAGAGGCGTTAATAAATTTACTCCGAATTAAAGTGACGAAATTTAGAAGTTTAATTTAAAATCCTAAACTTGATTTCTTCCCAACGTTATCTCTATCTAGTACCAGAGTCCACTTTAATTGCAGAAGATCTGACTGAGAGGCGAGTTAAGATGACCGACTGACAACTAAAGTCATCTCCGGAACCCCCAAAATCACTATAGTCTCAAGACTATATAATATTATGCAGTGACAGAGGGGGCCACACATCTAAAAATCACAGTTAGAATTGGCCACCCATCTTTCACGCGGCCGCAGTAAGAGCTGCTTAACCTAGCGATCGACTCAAATGCCGGCCACTAATTAAGCTACGACCTCCTCGACAACACCCTAAAGCTGGGTAACATTGGATATATGAGTATAAAATTGTTATGCAAGCGATAATCATATAATTTTGTATACACAATAGACCGGATTAGAATAAACGTCTTGCTGATAAGAGGTACATAATCTTACAAAACCTTTCCTTTGTGCGCTTAACTGTAAATTTGTAATTACCTATTTAAGCATGAATTTTAAAGCTTTAGGAAAATTTGCAGATATCTGTTATAAGTAACATCTATACTGACCTAATATGCTGTATAATGTTTTATAAATATTAAATTCATTACTTCTAATGCAACAAAATACCCAAATGCATCAATGGCACAATTTAATTTTATATCCATTCGTAGTGCTCGTCCGTTCATTTGAGCTTTTTACTTGCAATTCTAATAAAGGATTTCTGCACTGTTATTTACAAACACTGAACATTTTTCTTTTATATTACAAAGGTTAATTTTTCAAAATTTTTAACATTTTGCAAAACATCTGTTACATAGTGAACATAACATTAACTCCTTTCCTTTCTCCATTAAAATCGAAATAGTTAAACATAACAATGCCGGTATCGGGTTGTAAAGTGATCAAATTGATGTCTCAAGCTCACCATTGCTTAGAATGTTTGAAGGTAGAACCCCACCGCCGTTGGGGTATTGTCGCACCCACTCCTAATACAAGCTTTTAATTTAAGCTTAGTAGGAGGTGAAAAGGGAATATTAGACATAACTAAAAAGTATTCCTAATATTACTTAAAAAAAATAATTTAAGCGTAGTAATGATTTTCAAATCGTGTACTCAAAATCTGATGGCAATGTTACTTATTTTTATATATAAAAAAGGTGGTATGTGGTGATTAAGGCGGTCATGGCTTTTGTCAATCAGTAGCCGGAATTTGAGTAGAGCGCTAGGTGAAGCAGTTTTTACCATGACCGATTGATAAACTAACACTGGTGTTGTTCAAATATCAAATCGCCTTCATGCTTCGGAAGGCACGTAAAATAAACGGTCCCGATTAATGTCCCTGAATGATATTAGTCATTACATTGTAGGGATTGTGAGGGTTCCGGGGATGACGTCCGATGACAATCGGTAATCTAAACTCATCCCACAGCTACATACTCTAAGCGGACCCTGGAACTAGATCGGGATAATACTAGGAAGAAGAAGATTAATATAAATAAATATATAAATATATACAGGATTATATGATACACGGACGTCTGTTCCTAAGGTAGACATCTTAATGCCTGTGTTATAGGTAACGGACGCCTGCAATAAACAAGTTTTATTTTTGTAGAAATATATAAATACATACATATAGATAGCCATATAAAAACCCACACTCTAAGTGGGAATCGAACCCGCAACCCATGGAGTGGAAAGCAGGGTCAACTGCGCTAGTTTTATAATAATAGATACTTTAATAATAGCTGTTATTGTGATGTATTCACAGTTAAACTGTGGGTAGATGAATTAATATTACAGTAAAAAGCAGATCGGGTTATTACCGTCAGCCATTCACGATTAAGGATCCGTAGAGAGCAGATGTGTCATTGGGGGATTGTGTATCTACTTACTGTTGTTGGTTTGTTGACATCACTGTAATGGAACAGAAAAGATGACAAAGCTGGTAACGATGTGAAAAAAAAAACTCAATATTCACAACAGTTTTAGTTAATTAACTAATTAATTTGTAAAATATTCAGTGGAGTCGTTGGTACATTAGTAATGTTTGTTTTGTATTATTAGCTTGCGAAAAGCAACTTCAACCGTTATCTGTCAATGAAAGTTAAAAATAAGTAATTTCAAAAGTACCCGCCAAATACAGACAGAAGGGCAAAGATGTTATAATTAATGTTTGTTATAAGTTTCATATGAGGAGGTCGTATCTTAATCAGCAGTTCTTACTGCGGCCGGGAAATAGTTGGGTGACCAATTCTAAAACTGATTTTCAAATATCCAACCTCCTCCATGTATCGGAAGGTATTTAAAACAGTGGGTCCCGATTAATGTCAATGATTGATTTTAATTGTGAGAAGAAGAAGAAGAAATTGTTGGGCTTCATGGGGATGACGTCAGACGGCAGTAGGTCATCTTAACTCGACCCAGAGCCACCTCCTCTGTAATCTAAGTGGACCTTGGTACTAGATCGGGATAGCTAATCTATCTATTACTATAATTCTAATTAGAGGTAGCGCCACGCTTGTAGCCGAATTGGGCCGGCGCGTCCGGGTACCAATACGGCTTTCTCACATGAAATCGGCGTTGAAGTGGCGGCAATGCTGTGACGTAATTCCTACATATATGATGAGCTGAGGCGATACAATATTTCCAAAAAATGGGATGTGGCTGTATCATGAACACGGCCGTGTGCGGGCCGTTGGACGTGACTACGCCAAATAGATATCTTAATACGCAGCAGCAAAGAGAAAGAAGAAAGAAAGAAAACACATTTATTCTAAAAGTGTTACAAACAGTACATACTAACAGAGGTAATCTCATGCTAAGAATTATGTCTGTCTGTAACACCATATAGAAAGGGTGTACAGCTCAGCATAATGTCGTGTATGTGACGACACAGCATATGTTTATATGCTGGGAAAAAGAAGTATATATATTAAATTTTACATTATAAATTAAAATCAAGTAAAGCAGCAAATATGTGTGACAGACCTCAAAATGGAACAGCTCAGCCCTCCATACCACGCGATGTATGTCCGTTTTAATATAACGTAATAAATTCTTTGATTCTTTAGCAATTCATTGGTGTAATTGAATTTTGGATAGCAATGATAGATATGAAGTTGCTACAACAAATTCTCCCGTAGCGCGAAAGGTTAAAGTTGTTAACAAATAGAAGAAAGTTGATATTTCTTCCGACTCATTACATATGCTGCGAAAACAATTTATGAATATCAATTTACGTTTCATAATATAATTACAGCTTCTATATGTATTGTTATAGCTTGCCCATGTTGAGTATACTTTTAAGTGATCATACATTTAAATAAATAACGTATATTTGGCCAAAATATACATTACACTTAATTAAAGCAGTATTGGCCCCCAAACTAGGATTCCCTGTATTTTAAGGCCCACCTTCCAACTTTTTCTTTACTTGTATTTGTCCTTTATTATTAAGTGTAATAATGTAAGTAATTGGTAGTAAATCTAATAAATAATAAAAAAACTGTCTCCCCCGATTTTGTTATCTTTCTTTTTTTGAATTGTCACGTCAATAGTTAAGTATCCATATGAAAACTTCTGTTTTGTAAATACCCGCACGAAGCGAGGACGGTCCCTAATATGACATAAGTATATACCTTAAACCCTAATTTTTGTGTTTATAATTGAGTCTGCTATGAAGTAAAATGAAAGAGAAATTCAGAAATTCACCAGAATTTTCCTTTAATTCAATTTTAAAATTGGCAAAAAATATGAAACGTGAAGCTGCACACGTCATTCCCAGTTATCGGGTAGTAAATGAAAAATACATTTTTTGCTTGTTATTATTACAATTTAAGAATATGAGATAACGCTAGAAACTCCTTGTTAACTTCTATCTAGGCGCTAAACTGATCTAGTACCAGGGTCCGTTTATATTGAAGATATTCCGTCAATCCGTTTATTTAGAGAGTTTGTAATTAATCATATGAATGGCTTGACCGTTTGCCCTCCCCTTTTATATAAAAAAAATACTGTGACCGGCTCGAACGACCATATTAAAACACTGGACTATTTGAATTTTGAATATGTATATATATTTATCACTATACTAACATCGGCGTTATGTACCATTCTTAGTTTATATATAGAAATAATAAACACAACGAAAGCTTGAATTTTTACTTAAGTCCGCTATGTATGATTTTAAATTGAGACGAGACGAATTTCTTAGCATTCCATGGATTCGCCGTGCGGGTGCCGGGTCCATCGCGTTGCAGAGGAAGCTGTACGCACTCTACCGCTTGCTAATGTTCGTATCACAGAAAGAGCGAACCTAACTTTTCCTTTACTTACGATAATTACTTCAGTAAATAAATGCAATTAAAATAATTCACATAGTAACAACTGTCTTCGCTCTATAGATAAAATCTTTTCGTTAAGTTAGTTGTGAATACCCGATCATATTATACACTAGCTGTACCCGTGAATTCGTCCGCGTAAAATTAGGTAAAAAAAATAGATTCAATTTTTAGCGTGATAATATATAGCCTCAATAAAAGAACTTTCTGACACTGTCAGATTTTTTCCAAACTAAACCAAGCAAACAAACAAATTCCACAGTTTTATATAGAGCACAAATAGGACCCTTCAATTTTATTTAATAAATATAAATTTACTTTTAATTATTTATTGTAAAAATCATTTTTGTCAATTGACTTGTTATATGGGTGTACTGAAGTAATTATCGTAAGTAGTGGAAAAGTTAGGTTCGCTCTTTCTTTGATACGAACATTGGCAAGCGGTAGAGTGCGTACAGTCTAAAAATGCCCGCCCCTCCAAAGTATTCACCTCTACATGCAAAATTGCGTGTAGACGCAAACACGCAAACTCGTCAATATCATTGGCTTACAGTGCGTGGTTGAGTTTAAGTTTATAATAAATGCGCCTGAAATAAATAAATTATTATTATATTAAATCGTAAAATTGAAATTATTTCTAACAATTGCATATCGACGGTGAAGTGCCAACAATTACTATTTGCACGGTTTAATGAAAAATCAACTATAACAAACTATAAAAAAAATTCTGTTTGTCTAGCGGTCCGCCTGTCTGTTTGTTCTGGGTAATCTTCGAAACGGCTGGATTGATTTTAACGGGACTTTCACTAGCAGATAGCTGATGTTACAACCAATAACATAGGCCAATTTACTTTTCGAAAACTAATTAGGGTTCCACAGAAAGTAATGAAAACCTTTAAAATTTAACAGTCACTGAATTCACGCGGACAAAGTAGCAAGCTTCAACTATTATGTAACATAGGTAAAAGGTATATTTAACGAATTTTTATGTATAATATTACACGAAGCAGAGAAATATTTAAGATTCCAAGATATAAGCTGTAAAAATATTAACTTATTCAAAGAAAGCGAAATATAATGTCTTATTTTTATTTTAAAAGCATTATTTTAAACTATGATGATTCATACGTATGACATGATTTTGTTAAAATAAATAATGTTTTGAAATTTCACCAACAAACTTCATTTGCTGAATAAATAAAAAAAGAATTATTTTTATGTGCGTATATCACGTAATCACTTAAAATAATTCACTGTACTTATAGTACAATGAAACAGAAGACAAGTTGTACATTCCATTTTATTCAAACCATTATTAATATTAAAAAAAAAAGAATCTATATAGCTCCTAAGATTAACGTTGAATTGAATGAATTTAATCTTCAACGTTAATCTTAGGCATAAGTAAAAACGTAGCAAGCATGTTTTTCCTCGATCAAGCAGTTGCAAAACAAATGCGTCACAAAATAAATTCACTAGAATATTAATAAAAAATATATAACCTATTTAACACACAAACGACACTTCACATTGAACGAATACAAAATAAACTATACCTTTTTCGCGGCTATTCACGATACACTAGTCACCCATCTATCACCCGGTCGCAGCCATAGCAACTTAACTTAGCGATCGACTCAAATGCCGACCACTGATTAGGCCACGACCTCCTCAAATTTCCTTTATATGGCAATAGTTTATATATGGGTATAATAAAAAACTAGTTTTATTATGATTATAGTGGACTACAACTAGCCTATAGTGGAGCTTTTACAGGCCAGGTTAGTATTTAAATTTGGAATACTTACGGAAATGTCAGATTCCTTCAATACTTTTTCAAAGTAAATTCCGGCGAACCCAGATATAAAACAAGCTGCCAATGCAGCTCCGAATCCGAGCAGCTTTGATTGTTTTAACAGATTGTCAGAGGTTTTTTTTTCAGTCGTTGACAAGTTAACTAAAGCAACGCCCGCCACTAATAATCCGAGCGCACCCCACTGCCATTTCTTCAATTTCCTTTTTAAAACTAGCACAGCAAAAAATGCAGTTGTCAGTATCTTGAGCTGATATGTAACCTAAAAAAAAATTGTCGCCTGTGAAGTCGGTTTACGGACGACAAGCTTACGTGACACTTAGGCCGATCGTGCCTCTATATCACTTGCACACTCGGCTCATGCGGAACGTGACAATGGGTCATGCTTTTTCGTGCGTGCAGACATCGACTAAATATTTCAAAAATACTTAAACTGTAAACAATTATTAATATTCCTAATAATAATTGTTTATTTTCCGGTAGCCGTTACCAGGGTTCGCTTAGATTTCAGAGAACATTGCTGTGGGGCGAGTTAAGATGACCAACTGCCGTCTGACGACATCTATGAAATCTCTACAATCTCTATAAACTCATAGCTAATATCTCTAGTGACATTAATCGACACCCACTTCTTGAAACACGGAGGTTGATTGTTTGAAAACCAGTGTTAGCATGGGTCACCTATCCAGCACCCAGTCGCAGTAAGAACTGCTTAATATAGCGATCGACTCAAATGCTATGATCGGCGATTAAGCTACAACCTCCGATAAATTAACTAATATGTATATTAAATAGAATAGCTGTATTTCAGTTGACATACCTGATATGTTGCAGCATCTAGATTAGAGGCAGAGACGTATAGTAAATTGTTTTGTATTACATACAATAAAGATGGCACACACACGCGAAGAGTATCCTTGATATTTATTATGACTGTTGTATACATAGATATAGCTCCCCTTTTCACGCTTCCTGATTCGTTCATAACGAGAACAATACATATTGCTAATTTTAATATTTCTGCCATCACAACAGCTGAAAAAAAATTAAAGAATTTATATATATGATAATAGCATTTTACGAAAACTACGTGGAAGGCGGAGTATGCCATTTGGCACTTTATATAGAGGATGGTGTGGAAATGCTCATTTTTTTTTAAAAATGCAATTTTTTTTTATTTCAAGGGGAAAACGAGCACGTGGTTGATCAACTAAGTGACTACTGACGTCCATGGGCAACTGCACCACCAGGAGGCTCGCAAGTGCGTTGCCGAGCTTTAAATAGGGGTTTGGGTCGCCGGGAATTCTCACAAACAGAACGAAATGCGACAAAAATACCATCACTTGACGTGACAGCATTGAGGCCACTTTACGCCTTTATGAAAGAGATACTTGGTTCAATTTGGCGCCTTCATTAACTTTTCTTAATGGATGTGTTAGAGTTTTTCTAAGGGTCCTATAAAATCCAATAAGAAACCCCAATATTAAGGGTTCATATTTGGTGTATGTACCCCATATTACAAGATGCAGGGATCTATTTAATTTTCTGATGCGCTTAAGTGTTGCGCAAAATACCCTCTTGGGCTCTCTACCATCATCTGTTGTTACCATTGTCGTGTTTTACCAACTTTAAAATATAAAAAATAACTTAAGATTTCCTAACATTAGTGATACCTAAAACATACTTTCTAAATTTACTTTACATTTCCAATATTACCACTGCTATGCAAGCAAAACGACGACTAGAAATGTTTCTTACTGTCCATTTTTTTATTTTCCTTATTATATATTTATTTCATTATACTTATAAACTTACATTACAATACAAAACTAATGTTTTGTATTGTAATATAACAATGGCGGATAGTTCGTAATATAAGTAATGTTATATATGTATTACATTACTATATTACCCGCAATTATTCTTGGTAAAGTGTAATTCTGTAACAAAAGGCCTGAAAACAAATAGCCACTACAGAAAAACTCATTGAAAAGGTTTAGCTAACTAAGTCGATGTTTCCATATCTTCCGATAGCCGCAAGGTTGAGACAATAAAATCCGAGCAATATGGCGTTCAATAAAAATAAAACATTACTTCCTTTTCCTGGGTAAAAGCACTATTAACTAAAAAGCTCCCGAGAGGCTATCGATAATCGAATATAACCATTTTTTATACAGAGAGAGGGAGTTTCAATAAAAATACATAACAGTAAGTGTTTCGTGCATAAAAAATTAACGACTTCATCAATCGTCGTGTGCTTTGCGCATGATGCTATCATGCGCAAAGTAATGCATGATAGCATCATGCGTTACTTTGCGAAGATCCATGATATGCATGAAACCTAAACTAAAGTATATATGACACTAATATTGGGTTGATATTTCGATCAATAACTCTGTAATATCATATCAAGTGGATTCATTTTTCAATACCACATTCCTTCATAGCGATAAAAGTAGCTTTTGTACTTTGACAAATTGCACTTCACGTCCCATTTGCCGTGAAATTACTTTTAGTACTGTCTAGAGGATTATCTTCCAGTTGTCTGGAAGCATCCTGAATTGTTAAGGATCGTTGTGAATTCTTTGTTGGCACTTTTCCACCTTCGTAATCTTGCTTATAGGCCGACCAAGTATTATATAATAATTTTTAATGTAGAAACGAATTTCTTAGCATGCTGGGGCCATCGCATTGCAAAGGATGGTACCATCACACTGGAACTTGCGACCCAAGTACTCTGTTTGAAATGATATTCGGAAGCTATTGAAAAAAAATCTGAATTCTCATTGTTAGAGCACGTACATATGAACACAGAAACTACATATATATGTGTGATGTTTGAAAAAATCACATAATAATTTTGTTCTCATAATAATATTGACACTTGTCGGTAAACCGGTAGGTGAAGAAAAAAATTAAATAGGTGTTTTTTTTTAAAATGTCTTCTTTACAACAGACGCAATGCATGAAAAACTAAACTACTATGCTTTAATCCGCGAATGAATACGAGGGAAAATCGGTGTAATGCTGCAAAAGCTACACCACCGAATCCGCCACCAAAGCACAGCACTACACAACCCCTGTATAATCAGAACTTCCTTCAATTTGTCTACTACAATTTTTTGGAGTACCAAACATATTACGGGTATTCTTAATAAAGATTTAAATAACTAGGGAACTAGTTATTTTAAAATTTCAAAGAAATAATTCTTTATGGTAGTGCAGTTTTCTATAGGTAGTTTAAACTTTCGTCAACCCCCTTTACCTATATACCAGAGCAAATAAAACTTTGCAATATTCTTCCTCGCATGGTATTAAGTTCCTACTCGCGATTAGAGTCATTATTGCTCTTTAAATAGAGGAGGGATGATGTAAGCAAAGGATGGGTGAATATTATGCTATTCGCAAGCATATAGGATATGGCCTATTAAATCAGACATGTCATATGCTTATTTTGCACATATTTTACAAGGTAATATAAAGCAGTCCATATACTTGTTGCCACCTTTAAGTTACACAAAAGATAATTATATATTTAGATATATAATTATGTTTTGTGTAACTTAAGGGAGACAATGTTTATATATTTCTCATTTGTTTGCAGCGGCATTGACCGCGTTTAATTGCAAATTATAATGTTAATATTTAGGCATATAATAAATAACTTATCGGGTAATATTCGTAATGTAAAAGATTAGTAGTATATATACAGATATATACAGTAGTATCCGCATCCTGTCTCTCCTTCCCATCTACCTTTATATCCTTTTACTCCATCCCTTTCCCTTACTCTTGTCTTTCTAATTAGAGGTAACGCCATGCCTGTAGCCGAATTGGATAGGGTACCTGTACCTCTTTCTCACAAAAGATCGGCGTGAAGTGGCGGCAATGCTGTCACGTTGAGTGATGGTATTCTTGTCGCGATTATTTCGTGTGACTTCCCGGTGGCCTAAACTCGTCATTAAAGGCCAGCAACGCATCTGCTTTTATCCTGGTCATGCAGAAGTCCATGGGCGTTAGTAGACACTTAGCTGCCTGCTGCCTGCTCGTGCTTGCTTTGAAAAAAAAAAATGAAAACATCTCATTACTCTTTTAAAATAATAAACGTCTTTGTAATGTTGAAAGCGTTTTAAATTCGGCCATAACGCAATGTAAAACAAAGCATTTAATCAAGCCAATAAACGCATACGTGACCGAAGGCGGCATGTTTACACGTAGAATCATCGCCCACTTCAAAGCTAAGACACAAAATATTGTATCGTTTAGACAGTTTGTATGACAAACCTGCGGTCAGATGGAATGTGTAAGGACCACACACCACCACCGAAGCGTTACCAAAGCTGTTTAGTTTGGACTTGTATATTTTCTGTACCATAAAATTCGGTACCATTTAACAAAAGTTGCGCTAACGAAGAAGTATGAAATTTGGCACAGATGTAATTGATATTGTGATGGTGAGCGAATGCTTAAATTTTTATCGAATATGCATTATTAATATATATCATTACTTAAATAAAACGTCACGCAAAACAATGCAACTATTTACACACAAATGTATTCATTTTAATATAAGATGGTTTCAAAGCTTTTTAGCAAAGGTTTATATATATAAAGAATTGAAATTTTTTATATATGTAGTTTTTAATAAGGAATGGTTTTTTTTTAGTATTGGAGGAGGTCGTGGCCTAATCAGTGGTCGGCATTTGAGTCGATCGCTAACTTAAGTTGCTCTGGCTGCGACCGGGTGAGTCCTCTAGTGTTCTATAAAATAACGACCTTCGTGCAACATACTTATATAGAATACTTAGTCACGGAAAATAAGGAGACAAAACTATACATGTTTACCAGCTACGGGCCAGTTAGATATATATCCATATAACTAAACTACTCTTGCCAAAAATCAGAAAGGGGGTTGAAGGAAGATTATTAAAAAATCCAAAAAAAATATTTTGTTCGCTACTATAGAATACTTCAAATAGATAACGTTCTCTTACTCTACCTTTTGACTGACGTGCCATGTCAAATCTTTATTTCATAAACCTTTCGGCCAACGTCACGTTTTAGGGAACAGACATAATTGAGTTTGGTTAACTGGCTAATAGCAAATGAGCTGAAGTTCGGGCAAGACAACGTCTGTTGGGTTCGTTAGTTATATTTAAACATTTAGCGTCTACCAAACGCAGTTAAAAAGCTCTCATGTTCGAAAACAAAGTACGTCGCATACAAAAAGTTTGTGTATTTATTTTTTTCGAGAGACGCACGCCATATGGGCGACGGAATCCTACGCAAAATGACAACAATCGTACTGAGACAATTGTTGTTGTGTACTTTACTGAGCTCTCCCATCGACTTTGTATTTTTTAGACTAGACTACACCATTCTGTCTGTCTGTACCCCGCACTGGTGTACTCGCCTCTCTAGCGGATTTATTTGACATTTGTTACTGGATTATCAAACGTGTCATTTTAATAATACTGCAGTGTTTAATATCAATTTTTATTAATAAATAACTAAGGTAAATAATATTATATACGTGTATATAAACCGAGTCGTGTTGCGTACGGCTGGATCTTAAAGATATTTCATTTGTTAGATATGTCGTTCTCGAATAGCGGAATAACTTGTTCATCGAAAAGTGAACAAAAAAAAACCGGACTACAAAATTTATTTTATTCTTGTGATAGTAATGTTAAGCAGACCTTCGGTGTTTCAGAAGACACGTAAAGCATTGGGTCCCGATTAATGTCCTGAGTGATATTAGTCGTTAGATTGTAGAGATTGCGGGTTTTCTCGGTGGAAAAATGAGTGACGTTTAGCAGGATATTTACTCTATAATCCTTCATGTGACATATTAATATTCACTCTTTTCGAGTTACATTTCGTTTCTCAAACTCCCTCGTGTCTTCTCCATTGAACGTGACAATGGCGAAATGATTTGTGCATATGCACTAAAGCAAGCCAACTATCAAAGGAAGAGAAAAATATTAACTCGATAATGTTTCATGTGACATCATAATACCAATGACAACGTACTATGTGCTCGATAATTTTTGTTATTACATCGTAATGTTTACTTGTTAATTTTTCACGTGACATCGTTATACTGACGACATCGTAATATTTACTCGATAGTTTTATCATGTAACATCGTAATACCAATGACATCGTAATATTTTCTTGACAATTTTCTATAAGACATCGTAATATATGCTCGATAATTTTTCATATGACATCGTAATATCTATGACATCGTAATATTTGCTTGACAATTTTCTATAAGACATCGTAATATATGCTCGATAATTTTTCATATGACATCGTAATACCAATGACATCGTAATATATGCTCGATAATTTTTCATATGACATCGTAATATCAATGACATCGTAATATTTGCTTGACAATTACCGCATCCATTCACTTAAACAAAAACCCTTCACAGATAAGATGTATTGGAATAAATAAGAACCAATACCACGTACGAACAAAGCACGAGAACAATACACGGAGTGGTCAACGTGTCAATCATCACGATTCATCCAATTAAATTCTTTATTTTCAATGCGCTAAGATCGTCATTCGTTTGCAAGGGTCTGTTCGCAGTTAGGGGATGAAATAGACGTAGCACAAAGACCCCATGAGAGGCCATCCATCGTCCGTGACGCCTCCATTGGGATAAACTTGTACCATGTTCCGGACAATAGCCCGGGAGCTGGGTAAATTTTTCGTACATTTTCATTTATTCCGCACATACTGTGTAGGTTTATTTATTTTGAGCTAAGTTTTTCTAAGTCACATACATATAAAGGCAATAATGATTTTATTCACTTCAAACATTTGTACTTTACTAGTTAAAATTAAAGTGTATTATTTAACGTTCGACTTCGGAAAATACGTTAGACACTAACGTAACTTCGAAATTAAAAAATTGCAATAATTTAATAATCGAGTAATAAGTATACGAAAATTGTCTAAAGGAGTCTAAAGGAGCAAATGCATTGCTCAGTAGCTTTCTGCGATTCTAAAGAAACCATCAGTGCCCAAAAACTGCTGCACAATTAAACTTCTCAATGGTGCCGTCCCGAGGTTATTTGTAGGATGGAGCAGGATCCAGTTATGCCGCACCTCTAACTTGCCTTGTTTATAGTTTGTAATATAAAATATATATAAAATAATCTCATATTAAGAGTCTCCCTGGTACTCGGCGCCTGGAGCGCCGCATCGTTTAATGGTGCGGCCGGCCCTGCTTCTAAACTTTTCTCATGCGACACAACCAGTCCAAAGTTATAGTTGAGTTACGCATATGAAACAATACCAGTATCGGAATATTATTATATTTTGTGTAATGGAGCACAGAGGATATAGATAAACATTATTTATTAATGAAATGCAGCCGTAACCTGAATTGTGAGGAATACTGCTGGAAAAGAATTTCAAACCATTGGTAAGAAGCACATTACTTCTGCTAAATCCTGTCGGTCCTAGGATTGTCTGAGATCGTTCTAAGCGATAAAACCGCCCTTGTGCACTAAACACAGCTATGTTTTGTTATTCTGTGTTTATTCTTTTTCTATGTATCCAATAAAGTATAATAAATGAGATAAAAAAAAATTGCTTTGGGCAGATTCTCTTTTGTTCGGATACTAAAAAGGTAATAAAGGGTTCGTTCTAGACGTTCACTTCCTAGTATTATAGTGGTTCAAGTTATTTGGAGATGATGATGAATGATTGGATGTAAAATTACACTGCAGACACAATCTACTATAAGATATTGAGTACTATCAATATTCGTTATATTCTCACGTTACATGACGTAATGATGTCATCGTCGAGTGTCTACATAAATATAAATCGTGTGCAAATTTCCGTTTATATTTATCTGAATGCTAGATATTTATATTTTATCGTGGATTTTATTTGACAAATCAAATAATATTGATAAATCAAAGTCTTTAGACAATATGTCCGTTTCCCTGTCAATGGCGGATTAAAGGCCTTAAGTTATCTTAACGAAATTCGAAACGTACTTGAGTCTTGAATATGTTTCTAATATGTTAGGTATTTTGTTTTTTCGGCGTGGTCTTTCTTAATATCTCATGACAATTCTTAGTTCGAGGTATTAGGCAAAAAGCGGAAATAAAGTCACGCTAAAATTAATACAGCAGTATCTTCCTCCAACTCAAATATGAGATCTATGGTCGAAGATGAGGATCCAGGATTGGTTTGTATAGCCATAAACACTAGTGCGTTGTTTAAATCATCTGTCATTGATGTTGTAAACCAATAATGATGATTTGTTTTTGGATGGATAGGGTTTTATGAACAACATTGAAGACTTTGCATTCATTTGGTAGGTTACTGTTAGAAGATCATACTAGAGACCACCTGGTTGTCGAAATTCGGCCACAATATACAACGACGTTGTAATATTTGACAATTCATATTTTTACCGTCGACGTGACTACGCTTTGACTCAATCTTATAGTATAATATTATAAAGTAAACATGTGTGTGTTATGGTGTAAACCGCTCGGCATTGATGTGCGTGAGGTTTTATTTTAATAATTTAATATATTAATAATACGTATTTTCTAAAAATATTATTATTCGCACATCCTTCTTCGTATAAAGTATCCTGATGCCAAATTTCATACTCTTCCGTCTGCGCAATTTTCGTAAAGTGGTTCCGAAAGTTTTCGCTTCATGTATTAATGTATAGACAATTTCTTCTTTTGCTAGAAAAGCTTTGCTAACTAATGCCTTTTTCTCTATTGCCACGTCTGCCTTTTATCAATGTACTGAACGATAATTCATACAAATTATGTGTATGTAGACGCCAATGAGTTTTAGCTATGTAACCTCACCGTAAACCTGTTGGTATTCCGGTAGTAAAAAGATGAAATCATATTCCAAAATGCTACTAGACGTCACTGATAATCATATCATGTTTACAAATTTTCTCAGAACCTTCCGTACAGAGGAAATTCCGTCTAAAAATATGTTAAAAACAGGAAGTTGTATGATAGATTTCTACGACGTGTATCGAGTTTTATCGTGTATATATTAATATCTAACAGAATGTTCCACAACCGTACGAAGCGTTTGCCCAAGAGCATCCAAAACGCTTCGTACGCAAAGATAGGCTATCAAAAATCTGCGCTCCGCTATATCGTTCGACGATAGCGCCCGAAACAAGATAACAGCTTACAAATTATCTTGTTCGCTCTTACGTCACAAAAGGCTAGATATAATGGAAAATGTTTTGTTGTCCAAATATTTGTACAAATCATTTTTTTTTTCTTCAGATATGTCAATTGATTAAAGTACAAATGGAGATCGATAGAGGTTGGTTTGGTCCTTATTTTTAGATAAACATAATAAAAACAACACAATTTAATGATAATATGTCATAATGACGTTTGTGCGTGTATTTAGATGATATAAGACTAAGGCCTAACAAGAACTTTTCATATCGAAGTAAATCGACGAGTGGGCTTTACTCAGGATGACAATGTTCGCGATAAGCCCAAAGAAGTCAAGTCTTAATCGTGTCACGCTAGTAATCAATGGTAATGCAACCCGCGTTGACGCTAAAAAGGGTCCCCTGTGAGTCTAGCACCAACATTTTCTTCCTAAGTAAAGTCCACTCGTCGACTTACTTTGGTTCGAAAAGTTCATCTGTTTTTTGCTGTAGACGCAAAAATGTATGTTGATTAAAAGCGGGAGACAATTAAGATTTGCCTTCTGTGGGCTTAGCACGAACATGTTCATCGTAAGTAAAGTGGACTTGTCGACCTACTTAGGATCAAAATGCAGCGGCATTATTAAGTAAGCTGAAATTATAAAATGGCACCAGCGATATTGAGAAAATAAGAGACTAGAGAACTCATTTGATTACTTCAAGAGTAGTTTGTATAGGAGACAAGATGGCGCGATGACGCGATGTCAAGTCTTATAATGTGGACGTATATGACAAGTAAGGACAAATTGTGTAATCCTGTCACCAATCTTCTATATACAAAAACGCGAAAGGTCACCAAACACGAAATCTCAAAAACCGCGGGAGGTACAAAGATTAAATTTGGCAAGGATTATAGGTTACAGTTAATAGATATCCAGTAAGAATGGATTTTTTGATAGGGCTAGATTAAGGAAGACTAAAGGTTTTCGCAAGTTTATGCAGACTAAGTCACGTGTTACATGTAGTATGTTGATAAAGCAGTCTTAACCTATTGACTGAATGTCCTACCGTCACTCCATTTTATACTTCAGTTTTGTAAGTGTTCGGGTGATGAAATTGCACAAATTTTCTGTCACTCGAAATTTCTCTAATAATTGGCGGATATATGCAAACTAGTTTGAGACTCCAGTATTTCTAGTGTCCTTCTTAATAACAGTTGTAAGGACATAAATTTGAGATAGCTACGTGTTTATCGCGAAGCGTATTACCCACAAGGCCAGTCGATAATATCTGGTAGAAATATTTGGTAAGTTTATAAAATCAACGACTCTGATTTGACTGATACGGGCGACCTGATAACGGGAAGTACGACGCATTGATGATAAACACTATTTTAAAATATCGATAACACATCATAATTTATCATAAATAATAGCTGTTGACAACGGCATGGCCTGGTACATGTTAACGTGTGCAAAATTTTAACAAAAAAATAAATAAACCGACTTCTAATAATCAGAACTGGACTAAAATGGGACCAGACAGGAAGCACCAGCTTTTAAACAAAAAAAGAATCAACAAAATCGGTTCCACCAGTCAAAGTTATGACGCGACCAAAACATTTTTGAATTAAATATCTAGAATCTTATGTATGATTTACTTATAAGCGCCCTAGCATTGGTAATATTATCTATTAAACAATAAAAATGTAAAGAAAAAAAAACTACAGAACAACAAAAATTTTAAAATGCAATAAATTAATAACAGTACAAAGTTTATGACACTATGGTTTCATTGTACACGCGTTGATAATAAAATTTTTGTTGTCTATGTCAAGGGTTTGAAAAATAATTAATCAATTACAGAAAAAATACTGTCCTCAAGGATACAAAAAAGTGATCTAATCCGCAGAAAAACTGAAACTAAACATAATTTTTAATATTAGCTTCCACAGTTATTTAACTGTATGGACGGACGAATTGTGTAGTATTTGTCCGCGGCTCTCATACGAATCACCATGTTTTCACTCTCGTGGCTTTAGTAGAAGTAACCATTAACCGCCACGCGACGTCTCTGGACACCATCGTAGCCTGCTCGCGTGGAATACCATGCGCCAAGAACTACAGCCTTGCAGGTTAGGGTGTGTTTCCTTTATCTTTACAGCTGCCTTCTTATTCCATTGTCATCCTGGTAGCTGTATTTCCCGTCACGTCTACCGGCAAGCGCTTTAGGGGAGATTTAAGATCCAGTAGGGCCTATTTTACAAAAATACAGTCTTTTTTTTTTACTTACTCTTTCTCTACTTTTTCTCTACTTTTTAAAGTCTTTTCTTTAAGTTTAACCCGCTGAGTACATTGGTTGGGAACCTCTTTAAATACCCAACATATAATTTTGTGTGCTCCTACGGAACTCTAAACATAGCAAATATTGTATATACAATCTAAGATAAAGTTCGACGTCACACCTTAGTGGTTATTGATAAATAATGTTCACGTCCAATATGTGATTTTCAATTTTGATAGCACGGATATTTTTAGTTGTGTTTATATGCTTTGGCCACAAAATATCTAAATAAACATAAAATACTTTAAAATGTATACATAGATATATAATACACAGATATAAATACATAGGACTATATGAAACACGGACGTCTGTTCCGTTTGACAACTTAGTGCCTGTGTTATAGTTAAGGAAAGTTTTATTTTGTAGAAATTTTTAAATACATACATATGGATAATAAACTTAGAATCGAGGCGGGAATCGAACCCACATGCCATGGAGTCGAAGGCAGGGTCACTGCTAACTGCACCAACGGGTCAGTCAAATTAATCCAAAAAACGTCTAATATTTTTCGGGTGTATCTAATATTCTCTTAGGTATGTCTTATAGAGAAAGGAACGTGATGATTATCCACCAGATTCAGGATTTGAACCTAGAGTCTAACTAATTTTGACTGGCCCGTTGGCGCAGTGGGCAATGACCCTGCTTTCCGCTCCGGAGCCGTGGGTTCGATTCCTGCGTCGAGCCTGGGTGTATTATCTATATGTACGTATTTAAATATTTATACAAAAAAGATATTTGTGTATAACAGGCGTCTGTTACCTATAACATAGGCATTCAGTTGTCTATCTTACGAACAGACGTCAGTGGTTCGGAAGTCTATTTAGATATAATTGTTTATGTGTCAAATTTACAAATTTACAAAAGTTGGTTCGGGGGAACAAGCGACCTCTTTATATTTTTATAGATAAAAAATATGGAGTCTTTTTTAAATTTATTTTACATTCCTTTAAAATAAAACCGCTTAAACTAATAAAATCTAATAATATGTTCGGAAGGCTACTAAGGAAAGAGCACGAAAGAAATTTAAAGGCATTTTAAAAGTTTAGTTTAATAAGTGGCCTAGAGCCTATCAACTGTCAAGACACGCTCATAAAAGGTTTTCGATACGCAATAGATGTATTTGTTAAATAAGATCAAAAGGTTTTGTCCGATTTCATTCAAAATATATCCTCTAATCAGTTTTTAGCATGTTCTATCAACATGGAAAATTTCAAGTCTCTACGTCTAATAGTCTTTACTAAGATCCTTTTGGGGAGAGAGGGTGGGGGAGGTACCGCTATGAAAAATGCTTTGAAAGCCAATTACTGAAGGATATAAAGAATGAAACGTTTCTTTCATGACTATGGAACCCCGAAAACGGGCTTAAAAAGGTAGAATTTAAAGAACAGGCAGACATTTAAATTTAATTTGAAGGTATCTATTTAATAATATAATTATGTCTATAGATGTACCGACTTGACATAATTTTAATAAGCATTTAACAACTGTGACAAAGTAAAACAATAACAGATACGTTGGGAGGACAGCTGGAGATAAATTGAAAATTTAATTAAGCCTCGCCGCCATCCAAAGATCAGCTTTTTTAATAGACAAAATCCGCAAGGCTTTCTCCTTAAAATGTGAGACAGCGGGTCTGACAGATTCGAGAAATTCTCCGGTGGTCAATTGCCAAGACAAAATTTTCAACTCGGCAGTAGCTGTCTTGCCTGAACGTTGTGTTCCTTATTTACTACATTCTATTATCCTATAATATTCACGCTATCACGCTCCGTTCCGTTCCGTTATTTTTGGAAAACATTTTGGAAAATCATTTATATAGATAACTTCGACAGAAGCATCTGTTTTAAAGGATATGCTGTCCATGTTATGTTAAACGCTGTAAGGTTACATTAAAAAGTTTATATTGTCACAAACGCAAAGGTTGCATTACAAATAATTTAATATGTCGGTTCAGTATTTTTAAGTTTTATTCATTTTTCCCTTCATAAGAATTTTCTCCTGACAGTAAATAAAAAACAAAAAAGAATTAGCGAAATCGGTCCAGCCGTTCAAGCGCTTTCCCGGTACCAAGGAATATATATATACAGATTGAAATATCAAAGATATCATTCTGGGTCGCGTGGATGAATTCAAAAACTTTGTTTAGATCAAATTCGCAACAATAATAGCAAAATGAACTCAATTGGTGCCATAAACTCCTCTGCATATTTAACATATATACATAAAAATCTTAAACTCATTTCAAAACTCAGCTCAAAAACTGAATCTCATCTTCAATATAACTCATTTTATGCACGCCTATAATTATCTTCCTTTATTGAGATGATTTTGCAAGAGTTCTGCAATTTCAATTATACATTTTATAGCATAAAGAATTCTTATTAACGGTAAACTACACATGGGGTAGAGGAAAGAACTCGGATACTACTCCCTGACGGAAGGGCGTCGCGACGCCATTGTATTGTTGTCACGTTTTGTTCGGTTTATGAGTTACTTATTCCAGGTGGCTTACTTAACCCCTCTTTAAATGCCGACAACGCATTTGCGAGCCTTCTGGTGGTGTAAATGTCAATGAGCGTCCATAGTCACTTAGGTGATTAACCGCCTGCTGGTTTGCTCCCTGTAATGTAGAAAGAAATTCAAAACTTTGATGTAGATGCACCTATATAATGAACTTTTATCACTAAAGTCCATCTAAAGTACTGTCTCTAAACAATCCGAACTAACCCAGGACGTTATATGATAACGGTTTATTTGTTGGATAGTGAATATAATAGGGTGACCATGATTTAATGATCCGCCGTAAGCGCGATATCTCAACATTGAAGTCCGTAAAGTTCTCTGTATAAACCCTCAGTTATGAGTATCGTCGCCGTAGCTTTTTTATTAATCTGTAGGAGCCGTAACAATAATATTAGACACAATATCAACAAAGAGTCAAAAAAAAAAATACGTAAAAACTTGTCTTCTACGCTCATTCCCCATTTACACTGATATCAAAATCTTGTATTTTTTTTTATTGTTATACTTTAATGACAAAGGATTTGATTTATCGTATTAAAAAATAAATATTTCCAGCCTATATATTTTTACCTACAAAATCGCACAGTTGTGGAGAATTTTGCTCCCTTACGGCCCAAAACATGCAATTAATTCAATTCAGTTATCAAAGCAATGGAACACCATTCAGTCTATCAGCGAAATATCCAATCAGTTTCTCCCTTTGGCGACAAATAAATGTAACTATCATCAATACCCGTGAAATTGGGATGGCTTTAGTGTTAAAATTTTGTTCAATTTCAATTAAAAACGTTAGGTAACAAAACTCATCCAAACTATATAAATGTTTGCGCGCAATTTGGGATATCTAGGAATGTTTAATTGGTTTTCACATGCAAAAACGTCAGCGACCCAGCTCTTCGGCCTGATCATCTGGCTTTGTCGACAGATATCAAATAACACTCTACTTCTTGGGGAGTGTTCAAAGGAATTCCAAGGACTGTGGTAGCTCATTTCCATATCATATAAGTAGGTAAAGAGCCTCAATAGCTCAACGGTATAAGGTATGGAATGAAATCCGCAAGGTACCCGTCGTATGGGTATTGTCGCATCCACTCCTAATACAAGCTTTTAATTTAAGCTTAGTTGGAGAGGAAAAGGGAATATTAGACATACCTAAAAAGAATACTTAACATTTCTCATTAAAAATGTATAATGTATACATGTACACTAGCTGTTTTGCACGACTTCGTGTAAGTTAAATTGCGAGGGCTCTTAGACTTTCTTAATCTGTTCCTATCGAAACATACTTTCTTAGCGGATGTCTAATAACTGCAAACTACCTCCTTGGCAAATTTCATCGTTGCACTTCTAGCGGATTTCGATATTTTTTATTCGGTGAACTTTCGCTTTTATACGTATAGAAACACCTAGACCCGGGTTGAGACTCGAATGCAATAGCACGAAATAGAAGGCTGGGCTACTGCCAAACAAATAAAAAGCATTGATAGAATCAGGCGTTACTTTGCGGAAATCCATGACGCGTATGAGAAACTAAACTACTTTGCTTTAATCCGCGAATGAATACGAGGGAAAATCGGTGTAATGCTGCAACCCGAAGGACACTATATATCCTTCTGATATTGATAAATGCTCTCCATCATGACGTTTTCTATTTACTGACATTAGATTAATGGATTTCCTCACAGCGCTATTTTTCGAAATATCGCACTACTGCGTCTAAGGTTATATTACGTTAGTATTCTGGCTAATTCTGGACAGACACTCTTTACTTATATTTTATACCAGACGTGCCCGCGCCTTCGTCTGCATATTTAAAAAAAAAAAAGGTTCAATTTTAGCGTGATAATATTTGTATAGCCCATACTCGATAAATGGGAAATAATTTTTCAAATCTAACACCGAAATAATTTTTCAAATCGGAAAAGTGGTTCTTGAGATTAGCGCGTTCAAGCAAACAAGAAAGCAAACTTTCTTTAGCTTTATATATTACTATATATATGTTCATATATATAAATAAAAAGATTTAAGATAAAGAGTCCTACACAATATATACATATAGCATCTCCTCTCCAGGTTTTTTAAAAGACGATGTCTTGACTGTACTGTCATTATTATTTCCATTGTAATAAATTGAATGGAGATGATGTAGAGGGAACTTTAGTAAAAAATAAAAAGAATTAAGAATTGACAACTGGATACAATACTTGAAGAACAGTTAAAAAAGAGGTTATCCTATAGAAACACTTTAATAAATGATAACGTAACTATAGAGAAAACTCCAATCATTACGCATGCGCAGAAAAATTATACTCATAGATATTGAAAATAACGAATAGGCATTAGATACAGGTCTCAATAGGTCAATCATCAATCAGAAAAATCATCCAAAGTCATCCCAACAATAAGACGATGTTCGATGCTGCACTTAACGTAATGAACCCCACATCAGCGATCCCTCTGCCCTTTGATCCTTGGAATCCTATTAGGCCTGCGATATGTTTCCAATACTATCAGGAGCCCGTATCACTAATAGAGACATACATTCCGAATCTTTTGTCCCCGTAGGGTAAGAACAAGTATATATTACGCCATTTCTATGTAGTTTTGGGTCTGAGAAGAAGTTTGTACAGCCTTACTTGCAATGTCACATAGTAACTTTTTTTATACAACAAGGGATAGGCAAGGGCACGGACAGGTTGTTCATCTGAGACCTGGACAACTGGACTATCGGTATGCTCGCAAATGCGTTGCTAGGCTTTGAAGAATTAGTTTGCTCTTTTCTCGAAGGCAAGGAACTAGATAATAATTTTAGAATATATAGCCAGTTATAATTTATTATTGATAAAATAATGTGCTCTTTAATACACTAATATTTATACATACTACAGCCTCAAAGAATCTTCAGTCTAGCCCAGTTATAGTCGCCTTGTAGGCTAGCCTTAGCTATTTATCAAGATATTTATATTTAGCACCTGTACATAGAAATTTCGATACTGTGATTGTATTACGTTTAGTGCCATTTTGTGGAAAGCATAATCAGTAGCCATCGTGTGGTGTAGATGCTATATCACAGCATGGAAAGGGAGAAAAAACATTCGCGGGCACAACATAACCAATTAAGTAATCTAACACAATTGTTCTATTACAGTATTTTATTGGAACACAACTGTGGAAAGGCACACTAAGGTGGAAAGTTTCGGGTTGTCGAGAAGGCACATATCAAGGTAAACATACTTTATTGGTATCAAATGGTTTAGGAGATAGACATATACTATCACTGACTTTTTTGTAGATCTTTTTAAGAAAAATAATTCTGTACTACATCATTTTCATCTACCTCGTATGATTTAACCTACGCACGCAGTGTAAGCTTGAGAAAATACGTTCTTTTTGCGACATCGCGCCATAAATCATTGAAATTTTCGGCTTTTATCTAGAATAATTTATATTCATTATACATATAAACCTTCCTCATGAATCACTACATCTATTGATATAAAACGCATGTCAATCTGTTCAGTAGTTTTTGAGTTTACCGCGAACAAACAGATAGACAGACAGTCGCCTCGGAAGACTTCGTTTTACAATATGTATAAGGATAATATGTCAAGATAATATACTTTTCGACCACATTACTCGCCTTGCGAATAAACGTGTTTAAACCAGTATATTACCCTTATATAACCACAGTAGCATATCATGCTTTGTCTCCGCTTGTCGACCATTCTATATTTGATAGTAGTCTAATAAAATTCATACCCTAATCTTATCTATGCAGTGAGTAATTAAAAAAAGCCGCAGTGCGTCCACTTTGTGCGAGCATTCAATCAGCATTCATGTTTACCGCTCATTCGTTAATTGACATTGAAAATTGATGTACGTTGCCAAGTAAAGTGAAAGTAGAAGTGACAAACAAGACGTAAATTTAATTATGGATCGTATAGTGACAAGTGATGCGTACAAACAGGTGCTGGAAGAAAGAAATGCACTTATCCAAAAGGAATTGGATATGATGTTTGGAAGTGATGTGGTGTTAAATGATAATGAGCTGTTAGCTAATAAAATTATTATGAAATTTAAAGAAGACGAGGTGGATAATGGTTTCAAGAATCCCCACGAGTTCAATTTTACACATCACTTTTTTAAATTCAAAGAGGAAGTTAAGAAAACGGAGCTATTTAAGATTATTCAGAAAATGCCCAAAGGAGCAGTGCTCCACACTCATGATACTGCTATCTTGGGCCCTGATTACGTATTATCATTGACGTATTTAGATAATCTTTACGTGTGTTTCGAAGATGATAATATCACATTTTTATTTTCATCTGAAACTCCTAAAGAATCTTTTGGAAAAGGATGGCAATCGTTGAAAGAAGCTCGGTATACTTCAGGTGATGTGACCAAGTTTGATGCTGATCTCAGAAAGCATTTCACGTTAGTTATAGATAATCCAAACGACGTCTACACCGATGTTAATGCTGTATGGAAAACGTTCCAGAATTATTTCATAAAGACAGGACCAATTTTTTGCTACAAACCTGTTTGGGAACAATACTTTTATGATGCGCTAAAGGCTTTTAGAGACGACAACGTTATGTACGTAGAAGTTAGAAGCGTCTTACCAGAGTTGTACGATTTAAATGGCACAAAGTATAATTCCATAGACACGGCTGCTTCTTACAAAACTGTTTTGGATCGTTTTATGAATGATTATCCAGATTTTCTAGGAGCAAAACTCATATACGCACCCTTGAGATGCGTAGATAGTAAAACAGTGAGAGACTACATAAACATTGCTAGAAAACTAAAGGACACGTTTCCTGATTTTTTTATTGGGAATGGGATGATACGTTTGAATCAAGAGAGTCGCGAGCTAGAATAAATTGTTTTTCAAGAGCAAGTAAGTGCGGAGTTTCATATTCAAGGACGTCTCATGAGTAGTGCAAATCTTATTCGTAAAAATAGCCTTGTAAAAGTATTATGTGACAGTACGGAACCCTCAGTGCGAGAGTCTGACTTGCACTTGACCGGTTTTTTTTAAGACCCCGAATAGTTTTGACCTGGTTTTTTTGCTGTGTTTAAGTAAAAAGCGACCTTGGTATAAATTTCCACACTGACAATACAAACTTTAAACCAAACAAGCCAAATAAACATATAAACATTACATACTTTAAACCAAATACTAATCCAACAACAGTCTTTGATATGTAAATAAAGCGAATTTAAATTATTTGAATATGTATCTTCTATGTAGATTCTCTTATTAGGTTATATTAAACATTTGTGATGTTTTCTAACACGAAGGTATATAGTTTATGGTAGATTATGGTATTTGGAAAGAATGTGCAGTGCCCAGACAAGCCATTTAGGCTTAAGGGCGCGAATAATTTTAATGTAAGCTTTGTATTAAGAGGCGAATCAATGAATAATTCCGTGGGTACGTCATTTTATGTATGTTCACAAATTTCTCCGTTATATGTAAACCGATTTTTTTTTCGTTTGATAGATAAACTGCAGCTGTGGAAGTTCCTATATAGGAGAAACGAAGAGGTATAAAGCAACACACGTGACTGAGCACATTAAAGCGATAAAAAGTACCTACCCGAACAAATCTGCATCGCCGAACATATTCTACCACCTGGTGTAAAACACTGGTTAGAACTTCACAGGCCTGTTCCATTCTATCAACTGACCGGTACTTTATAACTTGTCTAGTTCGTGAAGCGATTGAAATTCGCAAACACAAAACCTTTAATCGCGAAGACTTCTTTTAAATGAATATAGCCTAAAGTTTCTTTGGAAGAATACCCGTCATAATGCAAATAAAAATAGAAAGCGTGAACCGTCTCCGAAAGTAAGGGAGTCACTGGGGGCGATATTGTTGCGCCTGAAAACTCGAAAGTCGGGTGTCGTCAGACGTTACCAGTGTGCCGTTAGTGCTTGTCTTATTACTTTCTTCAGGACCAGCTTCTGCTAGCGAGACACCAACACGAGAGCCTTGCGTTGTTTTTGCTTCACCGTCTTCTCACACTACCAGCATATGCACAGAGAAGGCAAATGCGTCTGTGAGTATTGCGGATCGTATTATTGGAGCGGTATTATCATTATCCAAGGTCAGATCGAATTCATCAATCATTTTCATATTTCAAATTTTGATCCGGATGTTGTTGATATTGATAGCTTGTGTGAAGATGTTTATGGAACGCGTGACCTAAATGATTGGGATGACAATGAATGTTTGTCACTAAGGGCACATCCGAGTATTGCCATACGGACGCTATGGGGTGCGGTTATTCAGTCAGACTTATGGGAAGACTACCCAGACAGGTAAATGCAGACGAAAATAAAAGGTCGGAATAGTGTATAGTCACTTCACAATTTATAGTTTTTATTTTTATTTTTTATGTTACAAGGGAGCAGATGAGCAGGCAGCAGGCACCGAAGTGCCTACCGACGCCCATGGACATCTACACGACCAGAGGCCAGCAGAGCTGCTGGCGCTTAATGACGAGTTTAGGCCACCGGGAAGTCTCACAAACCGAACGAAACGCGACAACAACACCATCACTAGACGATGGGCTTATTACGAATTCCCCGATAGAATTCATTCTTTATCTCTTTGTACGCTCACCTAATCGTTCGAAATGAAGGAGTATAAAATATATTGAACCAAATTTTATTGAACAAAAATTCTTAGGTGCTGTTCCTTAGACTGAGTTTTGGGACGAAACCGTTAGATGTGCCATCGACACGAGAAGAAGAAGGTGGTCAGGTTTTCTGCAGGCCAGGAACTTTCAAGAGCAAGTCTGGTTATGTTAGACACATTCGTGCATATTCCAGACATTAAAGTTAAGGTATCGCCGTTGGCGGACTGGTCGTGGAGGATCATTAATATCATCAAGCACCTATAGACTCCGATGGCTTATAAAATAGTAGAAACAGTTATGCTTATAAATACTTAAAGTTGCTGGTAGTCACTAATCATCAGAAGGTCTTGCCAATTTACTTCAGATGTTGTTATATAAACAAAAAAACACATTACGTGGTCTTTTAAAAAAGATTTTCGCCTCGTTTCTGGAAGTAACCACTAAAGTTTATGTACGTACTTCGCTTAACATTTTACGCCGAACTTTTATGTGTTAACCGCGCAAGGTTTGACTCAAACCGCCGTATCGTTTCCCAACGCTTTCCACTTAAATAGCTCCAGGAAACCACTCTCATTGCTTTTATATTGTACATCAGTTTCCGTTTAAAATTACAGACAGTATAACAAGATGGAGCTTCATTTCGGATTTCTTTTCGGAAGTGATTGCAATAAAGAACTTCATTCTTAAAAATATAAAAATTAGCACAAATTACCAATTGAACACATATTTGCAAACGCCGGTTTACTTATTCTGAAATTAAAAAAAAAATGTTTCTTGTCACACTAACAGCTACAATCTCTGCGTTTACTGAATTATATTTTTAGTGCTACTATTATTTATATTATCAGGTTGTTAAGAACTTTTTCCTGCTGCGGTTTTAGCCAAATATTTAATCCACCATATCACTAAATTTTAAATCAATTCAATGTACTTTATGGCACATTCTACCCACGTTTCGCTTCGAAACCAGAATATCATTAGGAAGCGTCTCTACAGCGGATATTTTGAAGACTATTTTATTGAGTCCGTTTCGAAATCTAGCACAAGCTTTACAATTCAATATTTAGTCCCTGGATGACCTGGTTTTCTAAAAATGAAACCCAGCTGGATAGATTAATTGCCCGCAAAATCCCGGGCATAATAAATTTCATGAAAATCGTAGGAGCCGTTTTCGAGATTGAAATTATATATATATACGTATACACAAGAATCGCATGTTTAAAGGTATTATATAGATAGATTAGATAGACAGATTGATAATAAAACATTTTTTCATTATCATTGCAATACACGGAAACACTGTATTGTGCGATTATATCAACTACTTTTCTATAGTATTTTAGTAAATAACAAGAAATTTTCTTTAAATCAAACAAAATGTATTGTTCTACAACTATATCTATTTTTCTCTACGTATATTCTATATATCTTTTTCTGTACTTTTCGATGTTTCCGAAGTACGCCTTAATGACTGAACCTATTTTTATAATTTTTTATTTGCATTTAAACGCATTCCTAGGTTGTTTACTGTTTAGTTACTTGTCCAGTTGGTCACTTTTATATACAATACTAGCTGTTTCCCGCATATGTAGCTATAGATAGCTTAAGAGCCTCAATAGCTCAACCGTATAACGTATGGACTGAATTCCGCAGGGTACCCGGTTCAAACCCCATCGCCGTTGGGGTATTGTCGCACCCACTCCTAATACACAAGCTTTTATTTTAAGCTTAGTAGGAGGGGAAAAGGGAATATTAGACATTCCTAAAAAGTATTCCTAATATTCTTTTTAACAAACAAAAAATATATCATAATTTTATTAATTAATTTTGAATGTGGTGTTTCCCTTAAATTTGGTGTTAATTGTTGTTTAATTCTACAACTATATTAATATATTTGTACAATTAGTTAATGCCCCTTTTATGTATCTTAAAATTATGCATGTATTATTGTAACAACTGCAGTTAAAGCTTTATTTAAATAAATACACTAAAATATTTGTTGAGCCGAGTAAAAAAAAATTAAAACTCGAGCACACTTACTTAATACAAGGAAGAAAACAGTGTTTAGAATAAATACTGTATTCTTTCTTTCTTTCGTGAGTGGAGTCGAGTAAGCTCGACTCTGCGTAACTTCGACTTCAGCGCGCTTTCCGCCGAATGGAGCTAAGTAGACCGATTTAGCGTGTCACTGATACGAACTCGCCGTTACGTGAAGTCATAATTATTACCAAAACGGCTTTTTCACTCACGTGATGCAAATCGGATTTACTCGACTAGTTTCATGCCGGGGTCCCGAAGAACGTATGCGAAGTCGACCAATTAGCGTCTTCGACTCGACTCAAACTCGATTACTGTCGAGCGAAGCTAAGTGAACCCGAAGCAACCCGAGAGCGACCGGGTTTCTATTTGGTTCACTCGGTACGGGCGCAAAGTGCGCCCGAAGAGGTTTCCACTTGGAAAATAAAAAAGTAAACAGTTGCGCATTCCATCGGCTAGTGCACGTGGTACATTCCGATGGGGTCATGCACCACTCGGTGGGCGCGTGCGTAAAAACAAGTGCAACGCTCGTGAATCCGGCCCGCCGTCGGCCCCCCCTCGTCCCCCCACGACGCTTTAGTTAGCACGGCGATTAGCTTAGCTATGGGCGAGTTGAGAAGTCGCGGCCACCCGCGTAAACGGTGCTGATAACGAATTCCTAACCGACTTTCACGAACGGGGGTGATGGAATTAGTTTCAAATGTTCAATCGCTTTTTTTTTTAGTATATTATATGATATATTTATCGGACATGTCTGATATATATGATAGTACAAAGGACAAACATCTATTTTTAAAAGTTGCGCCAGATCTAGTTACCGTCTTTGGTAGTAAGGCTGTGTTAGTCCGTCCTTATACCGTAGATCTATCAAGTGTCTACGAGACATATCTAAATATATAAAAGCAAAGGTTACCAACACGAAATTTCGAAGACCGCGGTACGTACAATGATCAAATTTAGCATGGAGATATAGAACCCTTTGTGTTCAAGTCTGACTCGTAATTTTCTTTTTTATGTCTAATTTATATGGGCCTTAAATCTATTTAAGATTATGGCCCACTTTTTTCTTTCTTTTTTCAAATTTATGCAAAGCAATTCATTTTCTTCTACTAAAATAATGTTTGATTTTGAAATCATTTAACAAGGCACTTAACATTTAACATGAGTTGAAATCTGAACTGATCCACAGTACTAGAGGTGAAGGTTGCGTCAACTTTGATTTTGCACCCGCGACATTGCGTGTAATTGAAGTTTATTGAATTTAATGCGTGTTTTTATGACATTCCTCAACCGGACATCTCTCCGACTCCGAGTGAGGCGCGGGTCAATGAATACTTTTATCTCTCATCTGTGGTCAATGCAACCAATAAAGGGTAGGTTCTGATACACACCGCGAAAAGTACTATTAATTTTTCGTATGATAACGTCTCATAAATCGACAAATGCCGGCTGCACTCACGAAAAAGTGTCACGTTCCGCTTGAAACCAACTTGCAAGCTAGAGCGGGGAACAAGAGTGAATGTGATAACGTCTCTTAAATCAATGAACGCCGACTGCACAAACGAAAAAGTATCACGTTCCGCCTGAGCCCAATTTATAAGTAACAGCGCAGAGAAATAGATAAAGAGACCCGATCGGCCTAAGCGTTCGTTATCAAGTAAAACTATCATCCGTAAAGCGACTTTAAAGATAATCAAGTTTTTTCAAATAAAGGTAGATAACAATATAATCAGCTCATAGATCTCACTAAAGTCTAGACCGCCAAAGTGTGACGTCACAAGTCTATTAGAGTGCGTTCCTCTAAGCGATCGCAACGCATCCTAAAAGGCGAATACGTACCAATGATGTCATTTTGCTCGCAACCACCCATTTCAAGAGGTGGATCGCATTGAGCGTTCCATTTTGCTATCGTGAGAGTTTCATTGCGATCGCTTAATGAAACGCACTAAATGATTATGACTCATAACCATTCAGTGCGCTCCACTAACACCGTTGTGGGCACTATCTGCATGCTTATGACTTATGAGCAAGCTGATAATGCTTACATCCTAGTGCCTATAGTCTATCCTAGCTCTAATCAGGTAATCAGTCTAGTAATAGTCAGGGCCGGCACTTCCATAGAAAGAAATATGCAATTATTTTAAATACGTTTTATATTAAAAATATAAACAGGGCAAGTAAGGAGAGCGCCATAATTGGATCTCGCTCCATACTAAAATTTACCTTGGGCTGGCACTGCTAATAGAATCTATAATATATCCTAGTTTCTATAGTTGACCTTGTGTCTATGGTCTATCGATAGTCTACCCGCGCTTGTCGCGGTATATATCGGAGTATACCCAATGTTAGCTGTGGTGCAGCTGTGCACGATCGTAAAACACACAATCGCATTTCTTGTGCGACCAGTTTTATTATATACTATATAATAATGAATGACTTTATTCAATTATTATCGGTACCGAGAACCAATGTCGCAGCGATGAGTGATTTACTCAGTTAGGTATACGCGAAGAAAACAACTGCTAACAACGCAGTTGATAAGCTCTTTAGGTATCTTCTAAATAATATAAAATATAAGGAAAATGTCGCCACTATAATTAAAACTGCATCTTTGTTTTCTACTAGCTGTTATATATATCGGCATTATATGAGAGTATGCGCAGTAAACGTTTTTAGATGTCAGTTGAGGTGCGGTCCCCCTGCAGTAGTCACGCGCAGTTTTTAGTTATTAACTAAAGATATTATTCTATTAAAAGGTTAGTAGTATTGTCAAATTGTTTCATTTAAGTATTCGTAACTAAAGATCTCCTTCTATACTATGGACAGATAAGATATAAGTATGAATATCATAAAAATACATTTCAGCGATAATAAAGAAATTACCTGACTGAGTTTGTTACGGGCTCTTCTCAGCGCAGGGCGCGAGGAACCCTCGTAAATTTAGCTTTTAAGTTGTAAATTATTAAATAATGATTAAAAAAAAATAGTATCTATACTAATATATGTATAAAGCTGAAGAGATTGTTGGTTTGTTTGCTTGAACGCGTTAATCGTAGGAACTACTGGTTCGTGGTTCTTTCAGTGTTAGGTAGCAGATTATCGAGGAAGACTATAAGCTACATATCATCACGCTAAAATTTAATCTATTTTATTTACCTCATCTCGTCACTAAGTCAAAGTCGCGAGCACAGCTAGTTGTACAGATGACATTTATAAGTGCTCACAAAAGTCTTTATAAATAAAGAATTTTGACTTTGAATTTGACATTCCGTGGTTGAGCTATTAAGGCTGAAATTTTAGACGCTACTATATTTATTATCGGATATATTTCAGAATAATTAGGGTAATTTCTAGAACGTCAGGGTATTTTCACTGAAATCTTTTTATCACAATAACATTTATACTAGCGAACCCGACAGACGTTGTCTTGCTTGAATTTAGATTCGTCTCTTACTAGCCAATTAACAATCTTTTATGTATTTTCCATAAAATGTGACGGAATGTTATATGAAATAAAAATTTTACATGGCATGGTCAGTCAAAGGATTTAGTACTTATATCATCTATTTGAAGTTTTATAACATATCGAACGAATTAATATTTTTTTTAGTATTTTTGTTTTACCTTTCAACTTTAGACGATGTTATGGAAAAAAAGCTAGCGACAAATATAATAGGCGCTCAAATTAGTTTGTTCGGTAAATACCTATAAGTTTCTTTACTTTATTTTTCCTCTGTGGAATAGACAAAGGCATTACGGCTTACAGCCTTGTCTTCGGCATTATGTTTTCTATATTATTCATGTAAGACTAAAGCCGTGTGTTCCGTATAATAGGCAATTAGATCATATTCGTATCACTACCTATTGTTCCCCATTTATTGGTAAAAGTAATAATGTTGTAGGATAAAACAGTGCTACTCCTATATATTGTAATCGATTCAAATGGGTCAGAGAAGAGGAAGGCCTTTGCCCAGCAGTGGCACAGTATAGGCTATTAAAAAAACTCCTATAATCTGATTTAATCACTAAATAAAATATTTTTTTAATATCTTATAGAGGCAGCTTAAATCTAGCATTTCATTAAAGTTTTATGACGTAAGATAATAACGAAATTACTTTGAAAAAAAAGAAAGTGGTCACATTAGTTACAAGTTTCTTTATATTTTAGTCTATTTAGAGTACAAGACTAATTTGTGTATTGTTTAATTTTATATAAGTCGAAAGATTTTATGATGATATCGAAAAAATTAAAATGGAAGCTATCTACTTATACAAAATTTCGTTTTGTGTTGTTAAAACTCAGAAACGTCTGAACCCTTTTGAATTTTGTTTGTTTTGTTGTATTTCCATTATTTTCGGAAAGGTTTAAAAGAAAAGAAATAAATGAAAAGTAAAAAAAATATTTAAAAATACTAAAACATATACATTTAGTCAACTACTTAATACATCGATTAGATGATGTGTTTGCTATATCTCTTGACAGCCGTGTTATTCTTCTTTTTTTAATGGCTTGCTTTTGTGCATGCGCACAATTTAATTCGCCAATGTCTCCTTCAATGGAAAAGACACGAAGGAGATTGATTGAGAAGGCAACAAAATGTAACTAAAAGTTTTTACACAATAGTAAGATTATTATTTCATAAAAAAATCCGTCAGTGTCACGTTTTATGGCAAAGACATGAAGGAGATTGAGTTAATAATAATAGAAGACAAGACAAAATTTGAATTAAATGCCAAGACACCGCCTGCCGGCTCCGCTAGTAATTAAAACAAATAGGTGTCTAATGACAAAAATATCTAATTCCTTTTCAATAATTCTACTCGTATACTATAAATGTGCTAGCAGTGGCAATAGGTGTATAAGATTTATAGAATGTCTAGGCTAAATGCAAATATATCAAACTATTCTAGATATATCCAATACCGCTTCCAAAAATCGTAGTCTTATTCTACTGGGATCGATCTATGATGCCGCTGACAGGAATATTGGAGCCAATAACCCTGATATAATAATAATCATACGAACTCAGCGCTTCGGGAAATTATTTTTCGTATTACTATTTCACTCTAATTGTGTTATTACAAAAAAATATTTTTACAGCCACCCTCAGATTATATCCATTAACCGTAATCTAAGGGTGGATGTAATTTTTTTTCATTGTATTGACAAGATTAGAGTGAAATAATATTGATTCTATAATCTGAGTGTCCGCCTATGTATTTCGATCTAATTTATAAACTTTCACAAAAATTATGTGGCAACACTTCTTTACATAGTGTAAAATAAAGTTGCTCTAGATTTTGTACACTTAGATCTTTAAACCTACGCAACAGATTTTAATGTGGTTTGAATCAATGAACAGAGTGATTCAAGAGGAAGGTTTATATTATGTACAATTCAGGCATATAACCTACATTCTAGCCGTGCGAAGCAAGAATAATATAATCTCCTTTTACTTGAGCCAGTATCCGAAAAATTCTTACGAATGCTCCAATTTTGCAGGCTACAAATAGTTATATTGGATATCTTTATTTTCTAATAAACATTTTAATTCTTAAAATGTTAATAACAAGAAGAGAAAAAAAGATAAACAAGGTATATACAACACTAATTTAAATAGTAATAAGATTTAGAATATAAACAACGTTAATTATTTATGCTAAACATCGTAAAAGAATATTTACGAAGTATTTGGTTAAATAAACATTTGAAATGTTGATAATTTGTCTCTGTAACGCATAAATGAGTTTGAGTTGGCACAGGGTTGTTACTGATGTGTTTTTTTTGACATTCGCCAATGGTTTAACTAATTATGTACGGAATGCATGGACATAATAGTGTAGACGCACGATGATAATCCTATTTCCCTTCATACTGTAGTCCTGACTTAGGACAGGCAAGAATATCTATTTCACTCATTCATCTCTTATTCACTTATTTGTTTCTTAAGTAAAGCTAAAATTATTAACTGAATTATTTTATTTATTTTCGCGATATCAAAACTGTGCCCGCGAATTCGTCAGCGTAAATATAACCTATAGTCTTCCTCGATAAATGGGCTATCTATCACTGAAAGAATTTTTCAAATCTGACCAGTAGTTTTTGAGATTAGCGCGTTTAAGCAAACAAACAAACAAATTCTTCTGCTTTATATATTAGTATAGATATATTGGTGTAGATGTGTATTGTGCTTAATATAACCATTGTCTCAATAGGTTCCTGATGGTGTTCATGTGTCTGTCGCTATCGGTTTTCTCCACAATTGAAGAATACGAGGCGAAGGCTGGGATAGTCCTATTCTACATGGAGACTGTAGTCGTCGTGTGGTTCGCGATCGAATTTTTTTTAAGGTTTGGATGAAAGAAATAATTACGTAATCTCTAACTGTTCTATAAGATACTGCTCATTAATTCGAATCCTACTAATATTATGCCGGAGCCAGATATAGCTCAAAGTGTTGGTACATTTTTGTCCTTGAAGACTATAAAGTTCTACAAAACTACGCAGCTACACAAAGTCCCCGGCAACACTACATCAATGACATGATCATTCAAATGAAGCTATGTTTGGCTCTGGCATTATAAAGGCGAAGGTTTGTACACGTGGATGTATGGATGTATGTTTGACGCTCTTTTACGGAAAAACTACTGAGTGGATTTTAATAAAACTTTACAATAAGAATAACTTAAAATAGGCTATAAATTATAAAGATGCGTGAATTGACCAAAATATAACGATAAATGTAAAGTAAGTATGAGAAAATTCTGTCATCTGCAAACTACTCTGGCGTGCGCTGCAAAAACTGCACTGCGTATTTATATAGTGTATGAAGGAAATGTTTATCTAAAATAGTTCTACAAAAAACCCGCAACAGGATATATCTATCTTTCATGTTTAAGCCAGTAACACCTAAATAGAGGACCATTATGGAACGGGAACGTTTAAGGAAGAGGAATCGGGAACGGGGACAATATTATAGGATAATAACTGACCTAACGTTCGGGTAGGACAGCGTCGGCCGGGTCCTCTAGTAATTAAAACAAAAGTAAAATTCAAATTTCAGCTTTAGTTTTTATAACTTACAAAAGTATGAACATCTGTATCCATATGACATAATTTTTTATGAGAAATAAGTATGTGCTTACCATTTATTTCAAACTCTTATTAATACAATTTAAAATATTAATATAAAATAACTAACATTTAAAAACATATAAAAAATAGACGTCCTCTGGTAGCGAGGCGAGGACGAGGTTCCAGATTGAGAAACTTCCTCACACTATGTGCCGTCTCAAGCAATACTTGCCTTTTTTATTGCGATTCATAATCCAACAGTCGAGCGAGAGGTTTTTTAGGCCTTTATTAAAAGCTCTTCGCTATAACACCATTGACTGAGACAACGATCGGGACAATGCTGATTCAACATTCCAAATGGCAGTAATCTCATGAGCAAGGTCTAAACATTTAGTTAATTTTTCTTTTTTAGCTTCAATGAGATTATCCTCATACGGAATATTTATATCAACAATCATTTCCCGGCGCGATGATCGATCTATCAACAGTATGTCCGGTTTATTGGCTACAATAAACCTTTCAGTGATAATAGATCAATTCCAATAGAGCCAGACATGACTACTTTCTAGGACTGACGCTGAATTGTAGCTGTAGTATGAGATCTCCTTATCAGCAAGGCTATATTAACGAGCAAGTTGTCATTGGAATGTTTTGGCTACTAGATTGTGCCTGTGCAAATACTCGTGCGTTACCAAGATGAAAACAACCGGAAACAATATACCTCGGACATTTCCCAGTCAGATGGCAAGCCCGACATATGTGTTTAGTGCCATCTTTTATTCTATTTTTCCGTTAGTTCTTCGTTTCAAAAACTTCATCCATAATTGCGCAGACAAACTGATGATAAGTATGTAGTGAAGTATAAATAAGAATATACTTATAATCAGTTAACATTTTTACGTAACTTAATATTAATGAGCAATCTGCACCTCTTTGATAACATTAAAAATCATATAACTCACAAAGCACAGTCACCGCTATATAGATATCAAACACAAACTGTCCACTTCAGACCGATCAATAAAAATGGTTATTCATATTATAAGTACATAAAAGCGCGCCTCGAAACTTTGTGACTAGTTGCATACTTCATTCAATACAGCTTTACGTAAAGGCGGCTCTCATTCAATTTGAGTTTCTGCAAGTAAATTGTCAATAACAGTTTTATATATTGAAAAAATAAAGTCGAAAGATATTTTGTTCTTTGTATAGGTAAAAAAAGCAAAAGTGATTTATGAGCGAGTAGATACGTTGTTCGCTCTATTATTTCAAGAACATGTAATTGTATCAGTATTTTAATGACATATTGTCGCTGATGTACGTGAAAACATGTTTGTAACTTTTGTTTGAATTCAGTACTAAAACGAAAATTGAATTAGACAGTGACTTAGAACTCGATAAAAAAAAAATATCCTTCCTGACTGCTTTTTTTATTCAATAGTTTTCAATAGTTCAATTATTTTCAAAAGAACTGCGGTCTCAGCACGAACATTTTATATTAGGATAAAATTTAATTATAAATTGAAGAGCCGACTTTTAATAGAGTCATGATTTTAACCAATGCTAATGCAAACCGCGTGACATCTAAGAAGGGTCTGCTGTGGGCATAGCATGAACATTTTCAACACAAGTAAAGCCGACTTGTCGAAAATTGCGTACGATTTCTCGCAAAGAAACAGGCGAGAAACTCTCCCCATCTTAATGGCTCTTTAGGAATTTCGACCAGCCAGCGGTGTCTAGTATACATTAATGCGTTGGAAGAGTGTGGTTATTAGGTATGCTTTGGAACTCTTTATAGTTTAAAGTAGATGATTTTAATGAAGTACCAGTTGGTTAAAATCATATTAGAAAGCTTACTTTGCAAATAACCGGTCCCTGATTGCGTTTGTACATCGGTAGTCATTGACCACATGAACGGCAAGTTATTTTTTGTCCCCATGCAAACCTATACACTATAAAGAAACCAAATTTCTTTTTATTACAAGGAGCAAACGAGTTTGCGGCTCATCACCTAAGTAACCACCTACGTCCATGGACGTCTGCACCACTAGAAGGCGTGCAAATGCGTTGCCTGGCTTTAAAGAATGATTTAAGCCACCGGGAACTCTCTCAAACCGAACGAAACGCAACAACAATACCATCACTTAAATTGACAGCATTGCCGCCACTTCACGCCGATCTTATGTAAGAAAATGATGCTGGTACCCGGAAGCGCTGACCTAATCCGGCTGCAGACCAAAAAGGCTGCAAGCGTGGCGCTACCTCTAAGTCGATAAATATATAGGAGTCAAGGAAGGAATGGTGTAAAAGGATATAAAGGTAGAAAGAAAAGAGAACGAGGATGGGAATACTTCTGTCATATATATTACCCAATACGGACTGTATAGGGGTAATGCAATAGCAGCCAAACCGGCGTCGCTTACCTGCAGTAAGCAGTCCTCAAATCCTTCAGCCGTTCTAGCCTCCAGCCCTCCTACCAAACCTAAAGTTTCTGTCATGACTGGTGCAATAATAGCCCAGCGAGTGCGTGATTTGAACCAGGTCTCTACGGTCTTCAGACCATCCATTCCACTTGAGTTATTTGGTATCTCTCCCGATGCGTATAGAGACTTATAGCAACCTGCGGAGTCTACCTAAGTTAGGTTCAAACAAATTAACAGCATCTAAGACAAGCTATGTAGCTATGGTATACATGATTGCTAAAGAAAACCTAAGGATCCATTCATACAATTTGCATTTTCAATTACAAAATAAAGTAATGACGTACATTCCCAACTTATTTCACTCCGCAAGAAACCTCCTTTCAAAGAAGCCTCTTTCGATGTTTGCCTTAAATTAAAAAGTTTTTACTCCGCGATACTAAGGCCCCGACGGTTTATTCCTCTCTGATACTTTTTCCTTAATGGTCTCATACGATTAGACTAGTCACAGGATTAATGGAGATTTTATGAGCACAGCTAGGATAAGCTTTTATAAAGTTTGTAATGACGATATTTTTTGGAGTACCCCCGGGTACTTTAAATTGGAGCGGTTTTAAGCCGGGGCTTTGATGATGCCATTATCGTAATTCCATAAAACCATGATCAATCCCCCGGCTTGACCCGTGTTTGATTGTGTATTAACGTTCTGTACAAATCGCCGCGTATAATTATGTTTCTGTGAATTTGCTTTTTAGTTGACTTTCATTTTGATGGAGTCATTTTCTTTAACAGATTATTCTGTATTTTATAATTGACAGTTCTGACGATGCTTTGGGGAATTCATTTTTCATCTTTCAATCATTTTGAATACGAAGCTGTTAGGGAATTGGTATAACAAACAGAAGATTAGATTATTTAATTAGAGGTAGCGCCATGCTCATAGCCGAATTGGTCAAATATAAACCAGTGCTAGAATGGGTCACCCATCTATCACCCGGTCGCAGCAAGAGCAACTTAACCTAGCGATCGGCTTAAATATCGATCACAGATTAGACTACGACCTCCTCATTAAATATACTATATTTATAATAATAACTTCTTTTACCTACCCTTATCCCGGTTTAGTAGCAGGGTCCGCTTAAATTGCAGAGGTTGTGGCTGTGGAGCGAATTTCTAAGACCTAATGTCGTATGACGTCAGCCTCGGAACCCTTACAATCATACGACTGAGTGATAACTCAGGGACATTAATCAGGGCCCACTGTCTTACGTGCCTTCCGAAAGACGGTTTGGTCTTAGAGTGGGTTACCCATCTTTCACCCGGCGGCGGTAAGAACCGCTTAATCTAGCGTTCGACTCAAATGCCTAACAAAGATTAAGTTACGACCTCTTGAGTCTGAATATCCTCTGAATATGAAACTTTAGACTGCTATTTGTTACTGTGACTCCCTTTTCCAATTGAAAGATTTTAATACAGCTACTTGGGATAGAGCTAGAGAGTTTAATCAATTCTAATTAGAACCGAAACATCCATCTCATTCGACTTTCATTAGACGACCCTCTACCTGAATAGCGTTATTTACAAGTTCGCAAACGGGTTTCATACATATGTATTTAAATCTATGGTTTTATATATTGTATTCTCCGTATTGTTTGCAGAAAAGTATCACTGTAAAACTCTATATATGTAACTAGATATACCCCGCGACTTCGTCCGCTTTTATCACTTAGGGGTTTAAAAAAATGGATAAAATGTATATAAAAATAACTTCGGAAATAATGCATTATTTTAGAACAAATTTGGTAAACAAAAAAAGTTAAAGGGAGCCAACCTTAAAAGATAGACATACATATGCTATCGCGGACTTTTATTTAGAACTTTTAAAGGGAAACAATTCCGTCATATATGATTTTTGCGAAACTTTAACCGTTTACGCAGCTCTCAAATGGGGAAAAAATCCGCCGATTTTGAAACATTCTTCATTGGTGCTCTGCGCTGTTATTAGCTTTAGCGTGATGGTATATAGCCTATAGCCATCCTCCATAAATGGGCTATCTAACGTTGTAAGAGTTTTTCAAAACAGACCAGTAGTTTCGGAGATTAGCGCGTTCAAACAAACAAGCAAACTCTTCAGCTTCTATATTAGTGTAGATAAGTTTTAAGTGTAGGTTGTATTAAAACTACAAAATTCTATCTTCTGAGCTTAAATTACTTAAGCAATTTTGTAAAAAAGTCTATGTGAATAAAGTTATTTTTGTCTTTGAAACTTTGAACTATAAAAAAGTGTATGCTATATGAAGATTGATATGTAATGAATATTCAATACATGATATGGTATGAGTATTCAAGGATTATTTTGCTGTCGGTAAAGTATAAAGACCTGATAATGTGTTCGAAATAAAATACACAAATTGCAAGTGTTGCTTGGTTATTGGTAACGTAGAGGAAACCCTATGGACTTAAAAGTAAGCTCAAAATAAAGTAATCATAGACAAATATTTCAATATTAATTTGTTTTAGCTGAGCTTAGTATATGGATGACACGAATACATTATGATCTATTTATAACGAGTATGTACCACAATAATTAATTTTGTTTGTCGTGCGAATCGGTGGGGTTTGAACCTTGCGGATTTCAGTCCATACCTTATACCGTTGAGCTATTGAGGCTCTACCTCCTTGCAAAATTTGGTCTTTGAATTTCAATTTCATTTTCGAAATTTTGTGATTACTGGCCTTGCTCGCGGCTCCACTCGCGTTAATGTACATTTAATGTCAGCAGGCTGTTGTTATACCGCTGGACCGTTTAAAATGTATTTTTCTATCCCTCGGTACCTCAGTACACTTTTCTGAATAAATAGTATCCTATGCAAGGGGTTACCTTTTATTAATTTATATTTAATGGAATATGGATTTATCCCCGACAACTTTTGACAGTATTTCTAATATATCTAATATGTATATATAATAGCTGTACCCCGCGACTTAGTCGGCGCAAGTCGCTCTTGTAAATTCAAATTCACAGACCCACCAAATATGCACAAAAAATTCCATTAGAATCGGTGAAGTCGCTTCAGTGGAGTTTGGCAGCAAATACTGTGACAAGAAAATTTCATATACGTATACACACATGCACGCACGCACGCACACACGCTCGCATGCATGCACACACGCATGAATGCACGCACGCACACACACATAAAATATACTGATAGTATGTGTTTTTATAAGTTTTTAGTCCTACAATGGGGCATATAATATATTCTCTACACAATTTTGGTTTCTTAAATCTTTTACGTACAATTAGTTAAGACTGTTACGGTTCAAGTTTAAATATTTGTTCGACTGTTTTTTCCATATACTAATTGATAATGTATTCTTCTCTACATTTAAGGTCACTGTAGCATATTTCGAGATAGCTTGGTCTCTCTCAGATATATTAGAAAACATATGTGCATCATATATTCATTCATCCCTTTCAGAGGAGCAATCGCTTGGTTGCACATACAGGGACAATCTTTCCAACTGAATGAAGCGAACTATTGACATATACAACTAATTATATAATTGAAATATCTGTTTTCACATCGTACATGTACATACATGTACATGTATATTGTATGATGATGGTGACCGATTTTGACCAGGCGGTCGGCGATCGCGTCAAAAACTCTTTTATTTTATTTGTATTATATATAATAGTCATAAGAAAGATAGAACAATTTATGTCCGTCTGCTTCTTTCGGTAAATCTCCGAAATAGCCGTACTGACTTTAACTGAGTTGTTATTGTTAGATAATAATTTTTATAAGGAATAAAATATTTTTTTTTAGTAAAAGAATTAAGGTTCCGCACTATAAAACAAAACCTTTGAATACTGTATTGTGTAAAATTATGAATTACACGAGAATGAAGTTGCGGAAAGCAAATAAAACCCAAAAACTTTTCTGCCATTAGAAAACAACTTCCAGAACATTTCCAACCCAATTTTTCACATACGTGACTCAAAATATATCTACGTAAGTTAAACAAACCAGGAAGAGAGTATACTTTTAAACCTACATAAAAAAGGAGTAGATTCTTAATTGGATTGGTATATATTTTTTTGTATATGTTCAGCGATTATGCTGAGATTTACGATCCGATTTACGTGATTCATCTTTAGTTTGATGCCGAATAGTTGCCATTGGATTCTGTAGTATCCACTGATACTACGTAAATATTATTAAATATTTACTGTAATTATATCTCACCAAATTGGTGTATGCACGCTCTTTTTTATAATATATAAAAAAATCTATTCGAAACATAATGTAATGAGGATATTGTAAGCACTGCGACGCCACAAGAGGTACGCACTGTTCGCCGTCTGAAACAAGAATGCCTCCGAAAACGCAGCGCGGCTATATTTATACCGTTTTATGACGTGTCGATAACAATATTATATTGTATTTAATAATATTTTAAACCATTTCTATTACTTCTTTGAATGTAGTACCAATTCATGTTGAGAACTTTTAAGTTCAGTTGTTTAACTATTGTTATAGTTCAGTTATAAGAACGCTAACTTTGTCCAGTAAACCGTTTACTTGCTCAACTACAGCAACTTAATTACCTAAGTTTAACGGCGAATAGAGTATCTCGATTGTTATCTTAACAATATGAGGCATTATAAATATATTGTTAATTGTTTAATTAAATTTAATTAAGTACACAATTTCAGTACTTAGCAGCTTTCCAAAATTAGTTGCACAGGTTTTGTTTTATACTAGCTGTGCGTAAAACTGGTAAAAAAATTAGATTCAATTTCAGCGTGATGATATGTAGCCTATAGCCTTCCTCGGTAAATGGGCTATGTAACATTGAAAGATTTTTTAAATCGGACCAGCAGTTCCTGAGACTAGCGCGTTCAAGCAAACAAACAAACTCTTCAGATTTATACAATATTAGGGATATAGACGTTAACCCTTTTTTAGGATCTTCAGAATCATCAAGCTCATCCTGATTTCTATAAATATCTCCATACTCTTCAGCTTTTAATTAATCAATAGCTGGTCCTCGCGGCTTCAAAATTGATTCTCTTCCTGTACTACGTATAGGACCAAGATCACATAGATAATAAACATTCTACGGCTGGATTTCAAATAACCATACTCCTCCATGTTGCGAAAGGCACTTAAAACAGTGGGTCCCGATTAATGTTCAACAATTCGAAGTTTTCTTGAAAGCAATTCAACTTTGTGGAAAGTATAAAAGACACGTATTCGGTTATCAACTACAAACATGGGACGCCAAAATGTTTAATAAAAATTCTATCACCGCGGAATATCCAACGCGATTCGCCCCAGAGTGGGTCTTATCTCCACGTAATGGCAGCTGCGATCTCAATTGGTTTCGTGATTCTGCATTGAGGACACCGAGCACTTGCGAGGTATTGGTATACATCGAGATTGGTGTGTGCCATCGATAACCCTTAAAGAAGAGAAGAGCTTTAAATTTTTCATTTTGAAGATTTGTTTATTTTTTACCAGTTTTATTAGTGAATCCATACATGACGACTTAAGCATTAACATATTCATTAATGGGAAACCCTTTTTTATCTATTTGTAAACTTTAAATTAAACTTGCTACTACATATTAAGTTGTTATTTATAATTGCAGTGGCATTTATATTGTAAATTGAAATTAAGTTTCTATTTGTTTAGTCTGCTATTAAAGCCACCAAATGAGAAGAAAACAAGGACAGTTAAATTAATGAAAATGTCAATTTCAGACATTTTTTAATGCCTGTAATGTCCCAATGCTAGGCAAAGGCCTTCCCCCCTATCATTATTTACTATCCAGGATTACTTGAATCAACGTCTTTTCCACGAAGACGTCAAAGACATCGCGCCACCTCTACCTCGGCCTACCTGGATGTAGGCGTCCAGTCACCCATCTATCACCCGGTCGCAGCCAGAGCAACTTAACTTACCGATCGACTCAAATGCCGACCACTGATTAGGCCACGACCTCCTCGAAATTAGTACATTTTTTAATTATTTTTATTTTAAGCTATTATTGCAGTAAGTTTTAAATTATAAAACAGAAATGTTACAAAATAAGCAAAAACAGTTCTATCTAAAGCAACTAACATCCAAGGTATGGATACGGAGTACGGATGCAATTTGTATAGGCACGAGCAAATGGTTCTCGATTCTCGACTCTCGACTCCATAAAAACAAAAAATATTTATTAAAAAAAATATATATATCTCAAAAGTACTGTTATGGCGCATTTCCTTTTGGTTCTCCAATAATTAAATTTATCGCTAGCTTGTCATTTGTCAATTTTAAATGATATAAGGAAAACGACGCGGACGTTTAAACCTTATCAACTGTGACGATACTCCTGTTACCTTGAAAAAAATTAAGATTATATACCTCGAGACTTTAATTCTTGCCAGTAACAATAAAATAACATTCAGATCTTTTATTTAGCCTGTCAATGAAATATGTACTTAGATGCGATAAACCTTAAGGTAAAACAGGTGAGAGCGTTTTAAACATGGCTGTTGTGAACAACGCAGCGCATATGGTATTACTTTTTTCTGTCACAATATAATTCTTTCTTAGCACTTTTACAAGATCAGAGTTAATCCATTAAGAGATTCTCCAATATAGCTCGCAGAAGTCACCAAAAAACTTCCTTAAAACTGCCTTACTTTCAATTGGTCAGTAAAAAGCTGAGATAATACAAGGTAAAAGATTTATATCTTGTATAAATCTTTTAAAGAATCACTCTGTGCTAGTTTCGTTCTTGTAATTTTACTTTATTTCCTTATCCAAATACAATTGGGCTAAACCCCGCTTCATGTATTTAGCTACGCGATAGTATTTTAAAGAACTGTTAGGCCAATTCTTTTTCCTGTTAACGTATCTTCATTTCAAAGGCCCAAACATTCCCATTCCATTTCAAAAGCGCCTATTAAAATATTGTCTCTAACTTTATATATGCACATTATAGCGTGATTATTGCTGAAGGCGCCAAAACTTACCTAAATGTCTTTAATAAGAGTGTTTCAATTGAAGCAGTAAATGTAACTCTGACTGTAAACTGTTTTATCATTTTTAAGCGCAGTAAACAACTTGCAATAATTAGATTTCACAATAATAGAGCATTCAAACAGAAAAAAACACGCTGATGGTAGAAAATAGCCTATACAGGTTGTATTCCACTAAACGATTGCAACTACCACGATCACGACCGCAATTTTGCCCGTTCCACTTGCTTGCAAGTGTAACGATCGTGAACTTAAGTGGAACGCTCGCTAAGGGTCGCATTTGTGATGGGTCGTTGCGAGCGTTGTGATAGTGTAAATAATGACGTCATTAGTGACGTTTTCATCGCGACTGCGACAATCGTGGTCGTCAAGTTTAGAGCCTCAATAGCTCAACGGTATAAGGTATGGACTGAAATCCGCAAGGTACCCGGTTCATACCCCACCTCCATTGGGGTATTGTCACACCCACTCCTAATACTAGCTTTAATTTTAAGCTTAGTGGGAGGGGAAAAGGGAATATTAGAAATACCAACAAAGTATTCCTAAACTAGCTGCGCCCCGCGACTCCGTCCGCGTGGGCCACCCTTATCACTTAGGAATATGAAAAATAGATGTTGACCGATTCTCAACCCTAGCCACTATGCACGCAAAATTTCATGAATATCGGTAGAGCCGCTTCGAAGGAGTTTGGCAAGGCACCCCGTAACTCGAGAATTTTGTAAATTAGATGTTCTATTTTCAATGCAATATACAAATGTATACATGTACGCTATATCTCTGTATCGACGACGTTGAAAAAGCGCCAACGCCGAAACACTACGCTTTTATAACGCTCGTGTGAATAAAGACTTAAAATTCGTCATTGTAAGCAATAAAACGCTGACTATTATTGACTAAATTAATCAATAAAATCGAGGTATGTTTCATTTTAAAAACATTTTCCTACCTTCTCGTGCAACGATGAAAAATATTATCATATTTATTCTAAAATGAAATTAATTTTAACATATAAATTAATTTCTGTCTGTGATTTCAAATATCTGCGCTGTTAGTGATATCCAGCCACGTGGGCGAAGTCACGAAATCTACTAATAAAATTTGTAGGGTTTTTTTACAGCCCAGTGTTGTCATATATGAAATTGCGTATCGCTGGTGAAGATATATCAGCAAAAACGCTTGGTGCCAACGCTTGCCCGCAACCTCTGCCAAAGGAGACAATACCGGCTGCCCTATTGTTCTGGATCGCGGTTCCTCCCGAGTCACCCTGCATGATAAGAACACGGATTAATAATAATAAAAATTTACCAAAAAAAAAGCCCCTGAATAAAATGGGACCACACGGGAAGCACCAGCTGTCAAATTAAAAATAACCATCAAAATCGGTTCACCAGTCGCAAGTTCTGACGTAATAAATATAAAAAAATACAATCGAATTAAGAACCTCCTAGTTCATTTAGTCGTTTGAAAATAAATGGAAAGGTAAAATTTACAAGATATGTCTCGCCTTGTCATTAATAAGGACGTAAATAAAATGACATGAATATTACAGTTATATCTATACAAAAATAGCTTAATGTTAATACTTTAGCCACAAACATTTGTAAAACTATTATTTAATTTATAACAATAGTGCTGTAATGACTGCAATCGAATTGAGAAACTCCTACTTATTTAAGTCGTTTGAAAATATATGGAAAGGCAAAATATACTGGATGATATGTCTCGTCTTGCCATTAATAAGGACGTAAATAAAATGAAATGAATATTACAGTTATATCTATACAAAAATAGCTTAATGTTAATACTTTAGCCACAAACATTTGTAAAACTATTATTTAATTTATAACAATAGTGCTGTAATGACTCTGACGGTAATGTTCTTAAAATACTTACGTGTTACGTTAAATAGAAAAAATAAATGAAGAACAATTTTTTTTTTAGAACTAGAACCTTATTAACATTGCCCTTAAGAGGAAAGATCAGTCCCTACAAGTAATAGTAATATAAGACGCAATGAAAATATTTCAGTTTTTTTTTTAAATTAGCTATACCTGGCACGTTCCTTTTCCTCCAAGAAAGAAGTTACCCCCACACACCATATTTCTGGTTAAAACTGTTGGATAAACCAGAAAGCATTGCCAGAAAGGCACGACAGGTATTGTTACGTGCATAAGTCTTTCTGGTATCGACGACGCACCTTGCTGTATATCGATAATAAAATCGATGAGTGATTACAGATTTTGTTACCTTTTTTATGCCGGAGCCAGGCATAATTCAAAGTGGTGACGTTTGCGCCAAGATGGCGACCAAAACAGTTTTTATATTTCTCGTGTTGTATTTTCATAGCGTGCACAGTGAAGGTTTATTGGAGAGATCATATGAATATGTAATTAGTTTAGGGAAAAATTTAGCGCCGAACATTATGACATTCATTGACTGTTTTGCGGAGGAAGAAGCGTGGGCTTGTGCGAGGGAAAAGGCGGGAAAACTACTTGACGGTTGGGATAAGGAAGTTGACAAGCAAAGAAGATCTTGGGCGGGTAAGAAATTTTAATACCTATTAAATTAAAATTGATGAGATTTATAATAGTATTTCTAGAAGATTAGTAAATAAAACTGATTCCTTTCTGAATTCATTCCGAGGTGTCCCATTGGGGGATCTTATGTCGTTATTTAAAATAATGATTTACGAAAATGAAAACTTTTCAAGTTCAGCCTTTTTAATCTATAATTGTAATTTCAAATTTTCCGCAAATACCATTACCATATTATATAGTTTGCATAAGGCATCTCTTTTGTTAGAAATTTACTTTTTATTTATGATATCTTATGAAAATTTTAACTCAGACGATCGGGGTCCAAGATATTCATTTTTCAATGAAAGTGCAATAGTGTTAAAAACAATTGTGATTTTGTATCAATAACTTAAATAAAATAAATAAACATGCAAATAACAACATATTATTAAAATCACATACAGACACTATAATAATATTTTATTAGTGAGATAAGACAAACGTTTATTTAGCACGGATAAGAAAATCTAACACAATCTTCTTTACTTTTTACTACAACAGCTATATAAAATTAAACTTTGTCGAAACGCATTAAGGATAAAAATCCTGTGTACAGAGTGTTCAGCGTGAAAATGAGATAATGTGCATTTGAGAAGATACGGTGGTTGGGTACGGAATTTCTACTTAGCGAGTTGACACCTATACGACTCTGCACTATGCTATGCTATTACATTCCCTTACATTTTTATATGAGTAATTTTGTAAAAAAAAAAAACAGTTATAGTCGGAAATTTTTAATTCCAAATTCATTCACTTGAACATCCTAAAATCCACAACCGCGTGATTTCTCAGGAATTTTTTTCTTTCTCGATATCGTACTAGTACTCGTTGCTACTTTCGTTATTTCCTCAACGACACGACCTAGAGTTCTTGAAAGTCCGAAAGTAACGATAAGATACGCGGTTTTCAAAGATCGGCAACGCCTCTAGAGCTCTCTGGTAAAGCAGTTGTCTTAGGGTATCGATAGTTTATGGGTATCGATAGTTTGTTAATTAAAAAAATCACTATGTCGAAGTTCTCCAACCATAAAAGGCAAGACTTTGACACTGACACTGATAATTATTTTAAAACATTCGATAAATATTCAACGTAGAGCGACTCGAATCGTCGGTAACCAAGTTCATTCCGATCGGCTCGATCCTCTGGCATTGCGGAGAGATGTGGCTTCACTCTGCAACATTTACCGCAAGTATCATGGAGAGTGTTCCGAGAAATTGTTGGAACTAATACCGGCTGCCGCATTACACCAAAGGACATCTTGTCAAAATTTGAAATTCCACCCTCATCATCTATCCGTGAGGTGCCCCCCCCCCGCAGCATTTTCAAACTAGTAGACGTAGTTTCCATGTTGATAGATCAATTAGAAAAATGATTCTGAACGATATCGGACTATAATTTTTGAAGTTATTTAACAAATACGTTTATAGCGTATCAGATACGGTACCCTTATATATAAGCGTGTCTTGACACGCTTTTGGCTATTTTATTTTTGTTCTCTTTATTGCACAAATTTTAAAAAACAATTGTACATCTAGATGAGCTTAATGTTAAAGGCATTTTCTACCAGCTTACCTACCCATGGACGTACAAAAAAAAAAGAAAAGAGCAACAAAGTATTTAAGAAAAAAAAACTAAACCTATCTGAGGTATAAACATTTCTTGGGGATATATTTTTTTGTTAAAAGACTGCCACTTAGAGAAAGGTTCACAATATAAAGAAAAAAAATCAATAAGACGAGTAACAAAGATTCGCGAGCATTAGTTTTTCTGACGTTTTTACCCTTAGTAAAACTATCGAGAATGTTCTTGCTAGGCCCTCAAATCATGACACCAAAAAAAAAAAGACTCAAAGTATATATAACAAAAAAAAAACAAAGCCTAGTTCGGCAGAAGCAATCAGTTACTTTGTAACCGGCGGTCGCGCAAATAGGGGCATAAATGTGAATGGATGTTAACGTGTTTTTTACGACGACTCGCCCGACGTATCGCTCTGTTTGCGTCCGGTATCTGCCCTCCCCACTTCCCCCAACGTAAAGGGAATTAATTTTTGTTTTTGTCCCGCACTCTATCGATATTTCCCATCTTTAGTGGGAAAATGTCGCTGATTCGTTCTGATATAGCTGAAGGTTATCTGATGCTCGTGATGTGGTTTGTTAACTTCCTAATTTAATTGTACTAGGTTTAAATATAGACAGTGGACTTTTTAAACTTCATGTAGTTTGGAAAATATTTTATCTGCATTCTACTAATCAGTGTTTTATCAATGGAATTATTTTTCGAGACCACCAGTGGGCCGTTAATAAGTTAAGATAAATCCAATAAAGTTGTGCATATCAGACTCCAATAAATAGAAATTTTCGTAAACCAGGCAAATTCATCAGTTAGTATTCAATAAAAGACAATTTAAAGATAGAACTATTCTGTCAATAAATGTCATCAAATGTTTTTTCAAAGAAAACTCTCTGTTTCTCTGTGTAATAAAAACAAATGATCATTCGAATCCAAAAAATAATAACATAATAAGACTTTCCGTAAACTAGACCAATCGTTGGCGTTAGTATTAAACTAAGAGACAATTTAAAAATAAAACAAGAATGTCTGACCTTTGTACTAATCAATGTTTTATCAAAGGAACTCTCCGTTTCTCTGTGTAGTAAAAACAAAGAAGTCGTCGAGGCCAACAAATAAGATCATAGTAGATTGACAGAGGTAATTTATTTATACGATTTATCGTCGCAGGAGGGGAGGCCGAGCAAAGTCAACATTGACTCTGTGTCCGAAGTGTTTGCGTATCGGGACCGCCGGATTGTACTTTTTGTCATAGATTTTTCATTGATGTAATTTACTCGACTATGGGCTGCTGATTGACCAGATGGTCGTTTGTTTTGTCCACTTTTAGATGTACCTTTTCAAATGAATAGGGACGACTAGTAGGTGACTGCCAACCACTGAAGTGTCTTCTGTCTGTAATAACTATTTTACATTGGCTTGACTTTTAGAAGAACCGCCCCTCAACAGATCTGAAAATGGCCGACGGTGGTTGGCAAGATATGACGAATGCCGTAACAGCCTGTGATACTCTATTAAAATGCAACCACAAACATAAAAAAGAAATTTTATTTTAAAATCGAACATTACGCATTTTTAGGCTTCCGTTATAATTCAAGAAACCCTTATATTTCGCTCTGTCCGTCCGTCTGTCTGCCCGTAAAGTCCCCACCCTAGCATTTCCAAACTATTAGACGTAGAGACTTGAAATTTTCCATATTGATAGAACATGCTAAAACCTCATTAGGAAAATTATTCTGAACGAAATCGGACAACATCTTTTGAAGGTATTTAACAAATACGTTTATAGCGTACCAGATACGGAACCCTTCTATATAAGCGTGTCTTGACCCTCTTTTAGCCATATTTATTTATAAAAAAAGTGGCCAAGAGCTGTCAAGACTCGATTAAAAATGGGCTGCGTATCTCTGTAAGTGACTACGAACGCCCATAGACATCTGCTCTACTAGGATGTTGGCAGATCCCGGCCTTTAAATAAGAATTTAGGCCACTGAAAACTCTCTAATTAGATAAATAAATAGGAGTAAAGGAAGGGATGGTATAAAGGGATATAAAGGTAGAAGAAAAGGAACGCGGATACTACTGTCACGGACGGTATAGGGGTAGTGGCAATACCAGCTAGAGTAGACCGTGTTCGCGTACCCGTAGTGGATCTAACTATTTATGAGATAGATAAAAAGGAAAATCCACCCCTTGGATGCAAAGGACTTGTTCTTGTAGGACCACGAAACCCTTAAAAACATATTGCTAATCAAGAAGCAAAGAATGTGAAGCCAAAATTGTTCCAAATTTTAAAATAAAATCAGGTGCAAACACGCGTAGACGTAAACACGAGTTTGTGCATTTCTTTATTCAATAAACATATTCACTTCAATATGTTATTCCGCAGTAAAAGAGTTCTAGTGAATTTGTCTCTGCCGCTTCGCAAAAGTGTCCTGAATTTTCGGAAAAACCTCAAAAAAGTAATCTAAAACCGTTGAAAACAAATGTAGAGCGTACTGCAGAGTTGTTGCGACTTTTCAGTTTCCCGTATTTCTAGCCCGTCCGGATAAAAATAACTGTCAACCATTTTCTTTCCAAAGAGTATCTATGCAAACCTTCGAAAGATATTTTCATATTTTTTAATGCGAGTAGGCGTAAGGCCTTGATTATGATTGAATAGTACATTCCTAAAAAGGATATTTCTATAAAATATATGATTTTATAATTAATTATAATTGGTTTTTTTTCTAAAGAAACTTAATTTTTTATATGAATATCCTTTCTTATTAAAATATCCTTAATTTTTTCAGATTGTATATTTCCTTTTTTTACGCATTTAAAAACGTTCATAAGTGGTTACAAAAAAATCTTACTTATAATATAAACGCGAATAAATGTACATATGGATGTATGGATGTATTAAAAATAATTTACGACCTATTCTCCTCTCCAGATCTACCAAATATTAAAAAAAAAAATCGTTTACGTTTGTTTATTCTATCCTCAATCTACCTACACAAGCACACAAAATGGCGTATTATTTTGGTGCCGTTTACCTATAACACAGGCATTAAGTTGTCTACCTTAGGAACAGACATCCGTGTGTCATATAGTCCTGTATATATTTATATTTATATTATATATTACAATTTTAATGTGACAAATAAATAATATAAGTACTTGTGACATACAAATAAATGTACACGTATGCCAATTGAAGTTTGTCAAAGAATTGAAAAAACGTAACCTTAACGTTAAACGAAACGTTTTTCAAAAACTTACAAAAACTCTACAGTACTTCTACTACACTTTACATGGAATCAGTAAAAAATCCTATTAATATTATAGACGCGAAAGTTTGTACACATGGTTTTATGAATGTATGTTTGACGCTATATCACGGAAAAACTATTGAATGGATTTTAATAAAACTTTATAATAATATAGTTTATACAACAGACTAACATATCTATACTCTATAATAATATAATATAAAGTTGAAGAGTTTGTTTGGTTGTTTACTTGAAGGCGCTAATTTTAGGAACTACTGGTTCGATCAAGATAAATTCTTTCAGTGATAGATAGCCCATTGATCGAGGAAGGCTATAGGCTATAGGCTATATATCATCACGCTGAAATTGAATCTATCTTTTTACCTAATTTTACGCGGACGAAGCCGTGGGTAAAGCTAGTAGGCTATAAATTATAAAGATATTTTGCAACTTATCCAAAATATAACGATAAATGTCAAGTAAGTAGGAGAAAATACTACCATCTGCGAGCTATTCTGGCGTGCGCTGCAAAAACCTTTAGAGTCACACATGTATAGTGGCTGAAGGGAATGTTTATCTTAAATAGTTCTACAAAAAAAAGCCTGCGTTAGCATATATCTATCTTTCATGTTTAAGCCATTAGTGCCAAAATAGTGAACCATTATGGAACGGGAACGGGGACAATATTAGAACGTAGTAAATAGTAAGTAACCCAACGCTAGTGCAAGACAACGTCTGCCGGTTCCACTAGTGTACTATAAAAGCCTTTTAAAAAAGTTTAGGATAACTGATATTTTTACAATGTGTTCCCTAGTAATATAAAACGGGATTTTTGTTTTAAGTGTTCATCTAAAGAAAGTTCTTCAGTTTAAAAGAAAAATCAAATTCAATAGGAAACACGTTTATATAAAGCTATATTAAACACCTAAAGCTTTATAAAAACACGTCTATTATTCTTCCCACATTGCACATATTATGTAAACGTGTTGATATAAATCACAAAAGTTATATTTCCATATAAAATATGAAGGCATTATAAAATATTACGCAGGTGTGTTTACGCGAATAGCCGTATAGCTATTGATATGTATGTGTGCGTGACGACTGTAACATAACCTCACTTTGTCGTCACTGCGAGAATTTGGGTGAGAGGTATAAATAATATTAATATTCTTACCGGATCTATGATACCGGCCATAGGAACTGACACCGCATCTTCTCCACCAGCTGCCACTAGCTTCTCCAGAACCTTGAGCGTTTGCTCCACGGCCGGCCATTCTCCTTTCTGCGCCAATGCCAGGATCCTAGCCGCCGCTTCCCGCATATTAACACCAGCGCTCGGCGGCTTCGGCACATCGGGAATCCTAGAAGCATTTTATTCAAGACCCAAAAAATCCGTTTTAACCGTTCTATAGAGTTAAAAAGTTAAATACCGTTACGACTGTAGATGTGAGTGAATATCTTTTGATTTTGACTCTATGGACTGAAATCCGCAAGGTACCCGGTTCAAACCCCAACGCCCTTGCGGTATTGTCGCAACCACTATTAATACGAGCTTTTAATTTAAGCTTAGTAGGAGGGGAAAAGGGAATATTAGACATACCAAAAAAAAAAGTATTCCTAATATTCTTTAAAAAAAAAAAAGAAAAATTCAAAGTCGTAATGAACTCCACTACAAAAAAATAATATACCTGATTTAAAAAACCTTAAAATAGGAAAAATTTTAGAAAAATGCTGAATACGAATACGGCTCAATACTCATTACACAATATGTATATTGAAGTTAAATTTCTTTAATTATTATTATTATATTAAGTCAATACTGCGGAATATTGCGACGGGGAAGAAATGATATAAAAATGGCAAGTAGTTAATAAACTATAAAGTACCCCCTAAAAATAATTAAATGTTATACAATTGCAATAGTATGTTATGCAGCAGTTGTATAAGCGGGTTTAAAGGCGAGCTACGGGAGTTGCGATGCGAGCCTTGGCGAGCATCGCAAACAGAGACACCGCGAGCCTTTTTTGACCTAGTTGTACACCTTTGCATACGTATTGTATTTTTCTAGACTACGTATTTCAAATAAAACACAAAAAATATATATTTTGTTGTAAGCTTTGTTATATACATATGTATGTGTCGAGATTTTGAAGGCAACAAATTATCCGTAACTTATTGAACTATGGACGAAATTTCTTCAGGTGTATAGGTAAATTCGTCGTCATTCAATTTAATTTACTGAATTAAGTATAGAAACTAAATAAAACAGCAAAATGTTAATTAATAATTTTTTGAGCAAGTATTTTTATGTATACATTAAGAAACTAAACGCGCGGATAAAGTAAATATGTGTTTTTCTTTTCTTTTGTCGTGTCATCTGTCAAGCTCTTTTATAGTTTCCATATGTTTCATAGTCTATGGCACCGTAAGTGCGTCACATTATAGCGTCATAACGATTCTGTTAACAATGCTATTATGGACCATAGAGTATAGAGTTTTGCCTCAATTTTGTAACGTTATTGTTCGTAAGTATATAAATAACAGACAAAAGTACAGGAGTAGAAAAATAAAATTACCTCACTGTTCTTTAACACCGGCGGCGGTACTTCAAGCTGCGTGTTTTTCAATATGGCCGCCATCCTTTCCAAGGACATAGAGAATCCAACTGAAGTGCATATTAATTTTTGATACTGATCCTTTTCCGCACGCCCAATCTTCCAAAACTCTTCGACTATATTGTCATACCTTTTGTTTGGACAAAAAAAAATACTAGATTATCACACCTATGCCAACTTAAAGTAAAATCTAGAACAATATTAAATTAAGAATATCTTCTCTGCAATGTTATAAGGAAAAAAAGGGAAAGATATAATGTGATTCAAAAATTAACTTCGAAAATCGTCCATTATTTATAATTTTGTATTATAAATTTTACCACAACGGAAACTTTTTGAAATGATAATACGATAGTTGACCAATTTTTAGAAACTAGGTATAATAATATTATGCCTTGCAGTTACTACTGCACTAAAATATAAATATTTCTGCGAAAAACATATTTAAAGCGTTTTTATGAACCCACATAAATTTTAGCCGCAGAACTCTGACCATAATGGCGTCTTGTATGACGTAACGTCTTGCCAAACAAACTTGAGTGTGATTGGAGTACGTACATACAACGAAAATATGTTTGACAAGAGATGACGTCATGCGCTCAGATTGCTGTTCGATGTCACGTGATTTATGTTTTTAATTTAATAATATTTACAAAATATTGAACAATCTAACATATATTAGTATTTCCACTTGATTTATGTAATATTTAAGCCTCTTTCAACTGTCCAGAACAAAAATTTATTAGGATTTCTTTTAGCGGAAACTAGCCCATTAGGGGAACTTTATATATATATATAGATTTTATATAGGTATATGTTTCACCCTCTGCGATACAACTTTATTTAACACATAAAAGAAATCTAGATTGACTGGACCATAAGAAAAAAGATCGTGATACCTTCCACCGGCTGCGATGAGGTATTTGGATCGATGTTTGGTAGCAGGTCTGTGATGGTCACCTTGCCTCGATACCGACATTTGCCAGAAGACACCTCTGTGCTGCATGGCGTTGTATGCCAAAAAGGGGGCTATCGTCATTGGTACCTGTACGATAAAGGTAATTACTTTAAAATTCGGGTTTAATGCCACGCCCTTTGTCGTTGTGATGGTCACTCTGACCAACATTATTAAACATTCAGAAAACAAGGATGTAATGCGTTAAAAGTGGTGTATTGTTAACGGGATCCCTCTAAAAAACACTGTAAAGTGACAGTATATTTACTAAGGGTGGATAAGTGTAATGTATTTATTTGTACAGTATCTAATAGGCTCTTTCCTCCGACTTGGTCTGCGTTAAATTAGACCTGCAAGAGCCCTTAGATGTATTTAATCAGGCCCTATCGTAAAACTCAAATTAAATTTAAACAACATGTTAAAAACTTGCTTATAAGTAAGACTTATTAAGTAGTTATTTAGTTTAGTAAGTCGAAGCCTATATTAAACATAAAACTGTTTGGAGTTGAGTTGCTCCAGCTTTGTATTTTATAGTTAACATGCAAAAATGTAAAAAAATCTCGTTGCTGTAATATTTTTGAAAAAGTGGCCAACAAGTTTCTTGCTGGTTGTCCTCGTGGCTCGTCTCTTCCGAATCAGTGGTAGCTTTTAAAATATTTAACGATTCAGAAGAGTTTTTAAAAGTCTGCTTGAATAAAATATCATCTGATTTTGAAGAATCCGCTCTTAGCGCATGTATACGCACTATAAATTACCTCCTTGCCAAATTTCCTCCTTGCACGTCCCGCGGTTTTCGAGTTTAAGTTACCTTACGCTTTTATTTACTGTATAGATTTAAAAGCATGCAGGCCTAATCGGTAGGAAACTTATAATTGAGCAATAAAACTGCAAGAGCATACATTCGCGACTGCTTTATTTATTGTGCGTGAAAATATGGAACCGTCTATAATTGGATACCACACAATTAATACATTACAGTAGTAGACCTGTGAAGTTTCACTTCAAAAATAGCTAAAAAACATACTTACACTGCAACCCAGTGCAACAGCCTGCCTACAGACAGCTTCAAGCTGCGATATTGCTTGGTCCAGGGTCGAACCCCACCTGTCTCGGCCCGCAAACCCCAACGATTCCCGCACGGAACTCACGTACAAATCGGCCTCCATGAGCCTTATCATATTCGATATGTCGCGGTTTGTAGCGCACAGTGTGGTGAGATGGGTTTTAAGTTGTAAACTGGTTATACGGCCTGTAAGAAATTTGTTTTCATTTGGAAGAAGTCTGCAAGGCTGAAGTGGGAATGGGCGGGGCATGTGGCAAAAATTAGGGTGAAGCACCCTAGCAGGGGAGTCCATAAAAGACGTCACTGGCGGTGATGTGTTGGATTGCAAGTAATATCCATTTTTTATCGTTTGTACACATAAAATTCTACCATACTTCATGTATATAACAAATCAAGGCACGTTTATTAGTTAAATTGAACTCTAGGTATAATTTTAATGAAAAAAATAAGGGTCACCCTAATGTACACACACACAAGCAAGCGTTACAAATTTTGAGAGTTCCCGTTGGGCTGAACCCCTTCTTAAAAGCCTGCAACGCGTCAGCGGGCCTCTTAGTGGAGAAGATGTCTATGGGCGTCGGTAGTCACCCGTTTGCCCCTAGTAATATAAAACGAAATACTTTTTCTTACCTAAACTCACGTCCACCAAGACGGGGTATATGACGGCGTGTTTGTCCTTCGGAACCCCACAGGATATGAGTAAGATTTCAATCATGTCTGTATGATTCAACTGTATGGTGACCTTGAGGGAACACTCGGTCGCCGCACGACTTGCAACGACCAATAGCTCTGCATCGGGCCATACAGTTTCTGAAATTGTTTAAAATTTCATAAACGTGATGTTTATCAGGGCCTCAACGGTGGACTTATTTTAAACTGCCCTGTGTATGTCCTCAGCATACGTGGCTTCTAAGCGAAATTAACCGATTTTGATGCCGTTTTACCAACATATTTCGTAGAGTATTTTCTTGTATCAGCAAATTTTGAAGATACTTGCTGCTTCTTTAAGAATTCTTAAAATTAATTACACAACTAATAAGTCCATCAATAGCTGCCGATGACCTGTCAAGACCGAGGAAGAGATGGCGCGACGATTTGGATACCTTTACTGGGAAGTTGTGGATGAGATTGGCCCAGGAAAGAGGAAGATGACCCAAGAAGGGGGATGCCTTTGCCCAGCAGTGGGACACAATAGGCTAATTAAAAAAAAATAGCACCTGTTTTGGGGGTGACGATGTCGAAAGCACACTCAGTCATCTCCTTAGGATGGAAGCCCTTTACGCTCTCTCTATAAACACGGTCGACAACATAACGACGCATGTACTTTGTCCCCGAATAAGCAATATGCCTGAAACAATACATTAGGTGTAGGTATTTTCGGTAATCGCGAAGATCAATAAATGGTCATTTCTTGAAGGCAACTCATCTGCCTCTGCTCGCTTCTGCCTGACTGAAGTGTTGCCTAAGGGTGTCAGTAGTCAATCAGGTGAAATGCCTGGCCATTTATCACCTCTTTTTTTTTAAAATTTGCAAGAAGGGGCAAAAGAGCAGGCAGCATTCACTTGAGTGACTCCGGACACCCATGGACATCTGCAACACCAGAGACAATTTTTTCTAGTGTTTGTTTTTTTTTAGAGTGTGAAATAAATCTATACTAATATATAAAGCTGAAGAGTTTGTTTGTTTGCTCGTTTGTTTGAAACGAGCTAATCTCAAGAACCACTGTCCTATTTGAAAAGTTCTTTCAGCGTTAGTTAGCCTCTTTATCGAAAATATAAGTTATACATTATCGTGCTAAAATTCAATCAATTTGTTTACCCAATTTTACCCAGACGAAGTCGTGGGTACAGCTAGTAAAAAAATATAGATTTATTACCTGGCAAATGGTAATCTCAAGTCATGTGGCAGATTGCAGACGGATCCGGAGGACGTCATTACTTTCACCGCGTTGGGGTATTGCTCCCACCGTTTTGCGCGTGGTATCATCAGAGGCGAATTGAATTCCGTCGCGCCGTGACTTTGGAATACCTTCAAGCGAAATTTTAGCAAATTATTCTCACAATCGTGAATCGAGTCAAATAAAAAAAAATGTTTTATTCAAGTTGATTGTTACAAGCTCCATTGAACTGTCAAATATTTTAAAATCTACCGCCACGATTAGTCCAATCATTTGGCAGTTTTGTCTGGGAAGTTTTCCGGCAGTTTTGAAAATTGGCGATTTTATAGATTTTGATGGGCTCTTTTCGAATTTTAACTTTGTCGCCTCGTAGTTCTGCCCCTCGCGCCGCCATTGAAAAATGGCGCCTAAAAGCAGTTTTCTGATAATATCTCCTTACCGGCTCATTTCATGACAAAAACTGTTATAAACAAAATGAATATACACAATTACCTACAATTTACATCTCTTTTCATAAAGTAAATAGTTTAGGCGTATGAAAGCGTAAAGTGTACTCTAACACGCGTTTTGGACGTTATATTTCTGAATTAAAAAAAATACTTTTTGTTAGGAATGACCACGCAGATAGCTCAGCAGAGGATAGCTTTTGTGACGTAAGTAGTATCTATACACCTCACTTAAAAAAAATCATGGCTTACAAGACAGCAATTTTAATGGTGTATTTTGACCTATCTTCTTCTTCTTTTCGTTTCAATGGCAAACTATATTTAGGGTGTAAGGGCCTATATTCTCAAAGCCCAAAAAGTAGCGACATCAGTTGCCCGACCTGAGGATATAGTGTTGCTGTTTATTTATGTCTGAATAAAGTTTCTTTTTTTATTTCTTCTTTCTTTTTAATAATAAGCGATAGAGATGGCAGTTTTTGGCTTTTTAGCATCTTGGGCTTCGATAATATAAGACCTAACCACATGGCCAAATATACCTACAGTTTGTCATTGAGACGCCAAAAAGAAGCTAGCGGTTCACTTCATTATAAGTGATTACCAATACCCGTGGATAAATGCACTAACAAAAAGGCCCCGAAAAAAAAAACAGAGGTTGCAGCTGGTTGTACAGAGACGTTTTACGAGGAAGGAATATTTCTTTCAAGTTACACGTTTATTTATATTAATTACCACTGCTTTGGAAATATCTTGATATACACCGGTACCTGATTCAAAACTAATTATATTGATGGCGTATCGTGCTGTCAAGAGTCTCTATCTATCGACGTCGTGACGTTGGTAAACGATGTCGCACCGCCGCTTCAGTTCATGAGTTGCTTTAAGTACTGCTCTTTACTTTCCCAACCAGACTGTGATTACACTTTGCTTATTTCCAGTTAAATGCATGATAATTTCAAAACTGGTGGATGGGAGTCGAATGAAAGGCACGTGTACAAAAGGAAAATTTTAAAATAAGTATTCCTCCTGTATTATACAGATTATGATGTCAATTTTGTTTATGACTAGCGGACTCGACAGACGTTGTCTTGCCCGAATTTAGGCTTGGCTTTTATTAGCCAGTTAATCAATGTTCTTTATGTTTTTTTTTAAAACATGACCAGGAACGAATATTTTATGACATATTTTTACATAGAACGTCAGTCAAAAGGTTTAGTGCGAATATAAACTATTTCATTGATGTATTCTGAAGTATCGAACAAATATCCACTTATTTAGTATTTTAAAATAATGTTTGGAATTTTCCTTTCCTTTTTTCTTATAAACCTTTCCTGAAAAAAAAAAGAAAATATAGATATCTACTAAATGCACTCAGGTTCTTCAGGGCTAATGAAAAAATTGAAAAAAAAAAAAGTTATCTTACTAATGTTTTTTACTTTACAACCCTAACGATGCACGAGGCTGGTTGCGAAAAAGCGCTAACATAGAGTAAATAAAATGAAATTTCTCTTAACGCAACTCTGATAATAGCTCTACGACACGCTAATCATTTAGACGAGTGAAGGCTGAAATATGCTTTTACGTAAACGTCAAATTGTGAAAGGTTATGCTCGCTGCGGTGCCGCTCGTTGTTTTGTTAATATCTGAAAAATGCGAGAATTTAAAAGCCAGTTGGGAGACTACAGTTTAATGAGAATGAAACTGGCGTATGCATGTCACAATATCAATTAGAAATGGCTGCAAAAATGTTTACGCTTTTTTTTAATGACCTAAATGATAAAACCTGACGTTTGAAGTTTATTAATGTTTTATTACTGAACTTGCTTTTGCCCGCGGCTAGGCATGCGTTTATATAAATTTTTATGTCAGTAGGCCATATTATAACAATGTGTTGAAAAAAACGTACATACATGAATGTATTGTACGCAAAGACATGCGTTTTTTAAATTTAAATTAATCATGTTTCTGATATAGTTCTGATGAGGAGGTCGTGGCCTAATCAGTGGTCGGTATTTGAGTCCATCGCTAGGTTCAGTAGGTCCAGGCTAAACATAGCCCATACGTTCGGCGGCACCCTCGCCGTTCAGTTGTCGTCCTACCACAGAGCGCGAGTGTTGTTCCGCGGCCGCTGTGATACGACTGCATCGCTATCACTACACACACACAGCTATCTATAACACCGTCCGCGTCGCAGCCGCTCATATTTACAAACTGTTAAAACCTCCGCTCGAGGCCGGTTTCGAACTTGACCCGTGTTGTTCAAACTGTCAGTCAGTGTTGTGCTTTTATCGATAATATAACCTGTATAACTTCAAGGGCACGGGCTTCGGAGTGCTTTGGATGCGGTGTTGTAGAAGAGTTTTAACCTGACCCACGGCCTGTTGCTCTTCTGTAATGTAAGTGGGCGTATTCGAAAGTTTGAAAATCGATCGGTGGTCGTGCGTAGGATTGGGTTTACGTAATTTTTGTTTACCTTGGGGATAGGATGCACTGTGCTCGCTGGTCTTGGGATACGTGCTAAAGTTCCATTGACAACTTTTTCATTCAAGCCTTCTGTGTACAGGTGAGTTTGAAAGTTGAATATATGTCCTTTGTTTACAATTTTATGCAGAATTTTGTATATATAACGGCGTTTTAAACGAGATTTTTGTGTTTCAAACAAATAATGTTATTTTTATTTCTAATCTAATCAAACTTAAATATAATATTCTTTCAATGTTTAAAGTTAATGTTTGTTGTTATAAACAAAATGTTACTTCTAAAAAGATTTGTAATAATTTTTACATTTATTTTATCGACTATTACTAGATCGTTATGAAACAACCTTATTATCATTTGAATAAAGCCAATAAAACTGTTTTTATTTCTATTCCTTATATTATGTGCTTCTTCGTTTCTTTATGACCAACGGACGTAGCAGACGTTGTCTTGCCCGAATTTTGGGTCGTCTGCTATTAGCTTAGTAACAAATCTACTTTATGTCTTCTCCATAAAACGTAACACCGACTGAATGCTTTATGAAATACTTATTAAACACGGTATTTCAAAAGGTCTGGTACGAACGTCATTTGAAGTATTCTGCAGTGGCGAAGAAATTTGCTTTTTTTTTGTATATTCAAATAAACTCTTGACTTCCTTTCTTTTCTTTTTAGCTTTCTATAAATAAGGGGAATGGAATAAAACAAATATAAAGTGGTTTTAGAGTTTTAGCGAGACTTAACGTAATACTGATTTTTATTTAAAAAAATCATAGATTATACATACTTTATTTCATACTTTTCCTGCTAACTTTTCTGTTGAAATGAAACAGGTAAAATACTATTTCAACAGGAAATTACTTCAAGGTTATGCCAAAGAGAAAAATAAATATTTTTTTCCATAATTAATACTTTTGATTTTGAACCGATCACCTTGCGGACGTTAATTCATGCTTACCTTTGAGCTATTGAGGTCTTATTACTGCTGAGGTGTCAACCATAAAGGGTAGGGTAACCGAAATATGACATTGTGTGACTATGGGCAGGGGGATCAACAGTATTGTGACGTCACATGTCAAAATTAATAATATAAAAAAAAATTAAACTTTTATAAAGCTGAAGAGTTCCTTTACGCTTTTTTTTAATATTACAGGTGCATTTTTAGACTGAAACATAAACCGCGCATTTTTACGAAAATTTGTGCGTACGGAGGAGTATGAAATTTGGCGCAAAAAAATAACCAAGAAGGCTAAGACGATACCTCCGTTATGCTCCGCTCCCGTCCCAACCTTCTCACCTATCTTGTTACAACAGGAGTTCTTGGACACTCGTTAAGATCTATTTAATGTTTACTTTTATTTAAATTTATAATAATTATATAAACCGGATAAAAAAGTGACAACCCTTGACAAAAAAAATATTTCTTTATAAATTCTAGAATCCACGCGTTCAGGACGTGAATTATTTATCATGGATACAGGAAGTACGGACCTTTACTTCAGTATAAATAACTTTTCCAGAAACAGCGGATTAATATAGAAAAAAAAATGTGGATTTCTTGGGTGCTAAGCAACTTATACGATTTTTACAACATCTATAAATTAACCCTTGCAATATTCTTGAATATTACATTATAAAAAAGTATATATTTCCATTAGTTTTTGGTCTATAATTTTTTTTAGTTTTACCGAGTTCTAAATTTTAGTGATTTCAAAAAATTCTATATCTATAACTAAACATATTTGTTACACTAAACTTCTACTCTCGCATTTGAAATGATTAACAGTATACGTTTTTTGAATAAAATGCAGATGTCCGAAAAATGGGCTGTATAACACACACACAGCGTGCAGCGGTAATAAAGTTCAAATTGACTCTTTGACGTCAGGAACACACCTACATTGCTTAGACAACAGTGAGTGCTTGTAATTTAATATGAACTTTAGTGTCAATAAAGTTCAACTTGACTCTATATTTTAGTCAGAAAACGTTTGTATGGGAAAAAGAAAAAGGGTATTTTTAAGGTTTTTCCGGCAATTATTCGATTTTTTCTCGCCGTAAAAACCACCCTTAGACTTCAACAAATATTGAAAAAAACTTACCTTGAAAGAGCTGACACCTTTTTCTAGGAAAGGCAGCACGAGAGAAAGAAATTATAAAATTTCATAGTTTAAAAAAAAGAAAAAAACAAAACTTTTCTACAATTGTTGGTAAAAGATTTGTTCATGTTTTGAAAAGATGCACTTCACGGTCCCCACCACCTTCAAGCCAGTTTATTTAGACATTTGAGTTTGCATTCGTATACAGCTTGGTAAAAAAGAATTGGAAGACTTTTTAGGTTTCATTTAGACAGGTAATGGTGACACGTTTAGACGAGAATTGTACACGTTTAGAAATTTAAATTTCTAACACTTCTAAAGTTTTTCACGTATTACTAGTACGACTGTCGCTCTACGACTGCCGTATTTCCGAACTCTGCAACTGCCGTATTTCCATCCGGGATTGGGCTTAGAGATAAATAGATTTAGATTATAAGGGTGGACCTTTTTTTTTTGTACAATAGACCGTCGACCAATCAGAGAGTAATACGTGCGATTCCTCCCCCTTTTTTGTTGTATCTATATATGAGTCATATATTTAGAAAATTGAATTCGGTTTTACAAGTCATACCTATTTACTTGAACTAGAGATCGCCAGACGGTCCAAATTCTTCTTCTTTAACTTTGCGTGCTATGGACTTGTTTAAAGCTATATTCAAACTTTTTTATTATTTGTAACGTCGGCATTGGTTTATTTCATAATTTTTTTTATGTTACAAGAGGGCAAACGAGCAGGCAGCCGGCACCGAAGTGCCTACCGGAGCCCATGGACATCTGCACGACCAGAAGAAATTCCTTTATATATAAATTTGCGTAATTTTATATAAATATTTGATACTAAGGCACAAGTCAGGCTCATATATTTTTCCTTATCTTATTTAGCTTCCCATATTAAGGCAAAGGCCATCGATCTTTCCACGAATTAAAATCATAGATCTCCTCGTTAAGTCGTTACTGACACAGGACAATCACCAAACCGCTTTAACATAATGAAGTTATACTAACGTAATCCTTGCTATAACTTCATTATGTTAAATGTTTTTGATGATTGTGCTGAGATTTAAACGCTGCTATTTTCAAGACACCCTAATCGACTTTCTCAGGAGCTTGGCATTAATATTTCACAGCAGTACAGCCATTTGTCCGTGTTCGCTCCAGTTTGACCCAGTTCCTCGCATCATCGCGGATTCGCTTTGACATTCAAATTGAACGCCAGTTACAGTTGTAGGCAGTATAAAAAGGCAGTTTGCTTGCATGGCGTCGGTTCTTGTTAACTTTAGCGTCTTTTCTTTATCAACCAACATTATTGGGACGTTCCAAGGAAGAATATTTATTTCAATTGTTAATTTTTGCTCTTTGTATTATTCTCATAACTACGACGGCTATACAATTTTGTATATATATACATACTTTTACGTATAGTACGTACATTTCGTGCTTTATCAGAAAGGTGAGATATGAGGAAAAATAGAAGTGCAGTGTTTCAATAACATAATATTGTACCATATGGTAATTTTACGCGCTTCTACGTACGCATCTGCCCACATCTAATACAATGATTTCTCTATCTAGAATTTCACATTAGAGCGAAAGATTTTAATTACTGACATGCGTTAAATTATTTATACTTTGGTAAATTATAGGGCTTTCGTATTTGTCACTTAACCAGTTAAATATGGTGTGACACGAATAATAATAATAATAATAATAATAATAAATTTATTAAAACCATACAAAAAATATACAAAGTTTCCATGTAACACTAAATATACATTTCAGTACACTTAATTTGGGGTATATTTTGTTGTATGCGTTACATAGATGCTTCTGCAGCTGAACTAGAGTAGTCTGTGTTTCAGCTGCAGTGCCTAATCCCCTATATAATTAAATTTCCTTATATATATTATATTTTGACAACAGTGCTAAAACACGGAAAGAATTTATATTTAATTTTTTATATAAACAGAAAACGTTAATCTATATAGATAAAATATATAATATGTTCCTCTCTGCTATAAATAAGTGTATGTTTTCATGTTTACGTGTGTGTGTGTGTGTGTCTGTGTGTGTGTGTGTGAGAGAGAGAGAGAGGGTGTGTAAAATGTAAAGTGTACATATTATTTTAGAACGATAAGGAGATTTTCCGTTTCTTCATATGTTAAGCTGTGTAGATAATTAATTACGGCGTTTTTACAGTTTCTTTTATTCAATAAATATATCGATGCTGATTCATTAATTTTGTTATAAAGTAAGGGGCCCTGAAAGTAGTAGAATCTATTTATAAATGTTGTATTAGTTTTTATAGTCCTTTGTGCAATGCAATGTTTTCTTCTTTTACCTATGTAAGAACTTTGATAAGCCAGTTCGCCGTGTTTTTTTAATATTACTTTTAATATAAACAACTTTCTTACTGTTAAAACGTCCCAATTTTTGTATAATAATGTTGTAGAGAATGAATCTCTTGAGATTGATCCTAATTCGATCAGACCCGTCATCTTTTTGAAGAATCGACGAAACAACAGGACTCATGCCGTAATAGAAACTGATTCCACTAATAGGAAAAAACTAATATACAACAAAGTTTCATTAGGCCATAGGAAACACTGGGCAGAAGACTATCTGAGGATCCGGCGGTGCACCAAGTGCTGCAAGTACCACCACTCCAAGGAACAGTGCCGAGGCGCCACCACCTGTCCCAACTGCAGCGGCAACCACCAGCTTAAGGACTGCAACCAAACAACACGTAAGTGTCCTAACTGCTCAAACTTTAATCGACATGTGCGCGTAGACAGACATAAATTAGACGTTGACCATTCAGCACTCGATCGAAAATGTCCCTCATACACTAAAGAAATTAACAAACTCTCACAGAACACAGATTACTAAATTCTCTATAGTATGGGTAGCCTTCTAAAGTTGATACAATTGAACACACACCACTCAAAAACATCGACCGACTATTTAAACAAGTTTATTCAAGACAAAAACATAGATGTCACGCTCATTCAAGAACCTTATACTAGAGAAAACAAAGTTGCTGGTTTTTCCCACAGATTTAAACTTTTCCAAACACAAGATAACAAACCCAGAACCGCAATCATAGTCAACAATAAACATATTGACGCAATCTTACTATGTCAACATAGCGATTCTGATTTCTGTTCCATCGAAATTACAACTGAACAGTCCAAATTTATCTTAATAAGTTCTTATTTTGATGACAAAATTGAGATTAATAAATATTTGGAAAAAATTGAAAGAATCATGAATCAATATAATAACCACAAAATAATCATATGCGCCGATTCTAACTGTCGATCAACATTTTGGTATGACACTAAGGAAACCTCTAGAGGAAGAGCTCTGGAATCGTTCATTATATCTAGTAATCTGATATTAATTAATAAATCATCCGCAATAACTACCTTTGAAGGATCAAGGGGGAAAAGCAATATTGACCTAACTATATGCACTTCTAACGCAACCAGGCATGTACAAAACTGGAAAATCCTTGATGACTGCAACTTCTCTGACCATAATTCAATCTATTTTGAAATAACGGCAGAAAAGTTACGCAAGCAACACACTTACTATAAAACTTACTACCTAACCAAATCAAGTGATTGGACAAATTTTGAGAACAATATGAACCGTAAACTCAAGAAGTTCTTCAAGATCGATGAAAAATATCCATCATCTCAGATTGAAAACAAAATTATTGAATCCAACTATAACCACAACGTGAACAATACAATAGACCGTTTTAACAAAGCATTAATCAAAGCGTGCAATATAACATTCAGAATGGCAAATACGAGTTTTTCCAAAGGAACACAACATCGGTCAGTACCTTGGTGGAATAACGAATTAACAATTTTAAGGAAAACGACTAACAAACTTAGAAAATTATACCAAAAAAACAAAACTGATGAACAGTTAAGACAACAACAAAAAGAAAATTATCTGAATAGCCGACATAAATACCAAGATCTCATTAGAAAATCAAAAGCATCATCGTGGCAGAAATATTGCTCAGAAGAAACAAACCCATGGAACTGGGCATACAAATATGCATCCAACAATATAAAAAACCAAGAGGTCTTGAAAACAAATTAATTCAGCGAAACGGGAATTGAGGTGAATAATAAGACGTCCTTCAAATAGAACGCGAATGCGCGATGTGAGCCCTCAGAAACGGATCCTAGCGTATAACCACCGAAATGCTGTGTGTTTTCAACGCCTGTCTACTTGAATTTAATAAATACATAACACCAAGAGATTTTTAAGTAAGGTACGCTATAACTGTAAGTAGGTATTAGACGTTCAGAGTTTAGTTATAGCGAAATTAATTGGCGAGTAATTGCCTCCGCCCGGCTGGTTCACGTCTGGAGGCATTCTGCTATTGACTGCTGGTTAATTAGAACAACGGGGAACGGTGCAGCTAGCTGCACTCACTCTAATTATCATGGATATTACGTACTTATTATATAGTGGAACCCCGCTTCTTCGTCCTTGCGGGCGTTTAAAAAATAGTTTACTTCGGATTTTGAGACTTTTTGATATGTTGCAAGGGGCAAACGAGGAAGGGATTCTTTAAGTGACTGGGACTTGGGATCTTTTAGTGACTATCGACGGACATGGACACTTGAACCGCCAGAAGGTTACCGGCCTTTAAAGAGACGTTTAGGCCACTGGGAACTCTCACAAACCTAACGAAACGCGACAACAATACCATCATTTGACATGATAGTACTGCAGCTACTTCACGCCGATCTTATATGAGAAAGAGGTACTGGCACCGGACAGCAAGCGCGGTGTTACCTCTAATTAGATAAATGCATAGGAGTAAAGGAACGGATGGTATAAAAGGATATAAAGATACACGGAAAGAAGAAAAAGGATACGGATACTACTGTCACGGATGGTATACGAGGAGTCACAGTAGCAGCTAGAGAAGTCTGGGGAGGAGGTCCCGTAGTGGTTCTATCCATTAACCGGACAGATAAAAAGGAAGATCCACCGCCTAGAGACAATATGACAACAAATAGACCTATCAAATATGTACAAAAATTTTCATAAGCATCAGTGAAGCCACTTCGGAGGAGGTTCGCAAAAAACGCTGTGACACATGAATTACATATATATAAGATTATAGGCGTCATCAAGATCGAAATGAAACGAATCAAAGCCATAATCATAATTATACAACGTATACAATATGTTACAGCTTTGACAGAAGGCCGTAGTTTAATAAGTAACGTAGTTAATTTGAGTCAATCGCTAAGTAGCTCATAAGGCCTTGTGATAGATAGGTGATCAATTCTAACGCTAGTTTTTCAAATATCAGACCTCTTCTGTGTTTCGAAAGTCATGAAACTAATGGACCAGTACTACTGCCACTGATTTATATTAGTCGTGACTTTGTAAAGTTTGTGGGGGTTAAGACCGCAGTCGATCATCTTAATTCGCCCCAGTGCCATATCCTCTGCAATCCACGAGGATCCTGGTATTAGATCAGGCTAACGCTAGGAAGAAGAAGATACACAATAAATGCAAAATGCTGACTATCGCATATTAAGAAACCTGTCGCAAAATGCAGAAAAATCTATTTTACAGCTACGTTTCCAACTTGTTTCTTTGTATCTATTACCTCGTTGCCGTTTTGAAACAGGCAAGATAATATTAGTAATTGTCTTCTTCTTCTTCTTAGCGTTGTCCCGGTACATGACCAGGGTCCGCTTTACCGGTCTTACGCCTCCACTTTGCCCGGTGTGCAGTGGGATCATACACTGGTATCTGTGTGGCTTCCCTCACCTGGTCTGTCCAACGTCTCGGGCTCCGTCCAGGCGGCGTTTTACCTTGCCTTACCTTCTATCTTGCCTGTGACGACAAGTCTTTCGAGATTGTTGCCTTGTTTCCTGGCAATGTGACCGAAAAACTCAAGTATCCGCACCCCTTAGTAAGGGAGAAGTAAAAAGCTAAAAAGAAACATGTGAAACTATAAACAGAGAGTTAATAAAACGTAAAGAGAGAAGGGACAAAATAATATATCAACAATTCGCACGGACCCATGCCGACAGTGCGTAAATTTAAAAACAAAAAAAATAAAAATAAATCAAAATCATAATAATTTTACCTCAGTCATAGAGAACACCCGATGCTATAATTGGATGAGCTCGTTAAATCGAAGAGTGGTTTTAACAAGGGGACTGGAAGCACTTCAACGGCAAGGAATCACAAATTGTAGAAGTTCCGCTGATAGCGTGACAGTAAAGGTCACACTGAAATCTGTAAAGTGCGATTCGATTCTCGTTATATTTGATGCCGGAGCCGGGCATAGCTTCATTTGAATGATCATTTCAATGATCATGTAGTGTGGCCGGGGGCTTTGTGTAGCTGCACAAGGCTTTGTAGTGTTCAAGGACAAAAATGTACAAACACTTTGAGCTATGTCTGGCTCTAGCTTTATACTAGTCGTACTTCTAGGTACAGGGAATCTGGAAATGTAAGGAGGTCGTATCTTAATCGGTAACCGACAATTGAGTCGATTGTTAGGTTGAGCAGTTTTTACTGCTGCTGGATGATGGATGGGTGATCATTTTTAAAACTGGTTTTCAAAAACCTCTGAACTCATTCCTGATACCGTAGGCAGGTAAAACAGTGGGTCCTAATTATTGTCATTAAGTGATGTAGTGAGATCGTAGAGGTTGTGAGGGTTTCGGCGATGACGTCAGACAGCTGTCGGCCATCTTAACTCGCCCCGCACCTAGACCTAGATTACGCTAGTAAGAAGTTGGAAATGTAAGCGCAAATAACTAAAAACGCCTGGTAAAATAAGGGCCTGGTTCAAAATACCAGTTTCGTTATCATTCTTGATCAAGGCTTCTAGCAATCGCAGCGCCTAAAATTAATAGGATTGTTTTTTTTTAATTTTCAGTCAAAACCTGTGGCGTTTGCAGTGCGTACCAACGTCGCGTACGATGGCAACGTGGACGACGATTCGCCTGTCCACGGCAGCGCCATTTCGTTCCAAGTGCGCGACTATTTACATATCAAGGTGAAGGTTTACTAATTTATTTATTTATTAGTAATCCTACGGCGTTTATATAAAATTGTGACAGTTTTTTTTTTATGTTACAAGGTGGCAGACGAGCAGGCAGCAGGCACCGAAGTGCCTACCGGCGCCCGTAGACATCTGCACGACCAGAAGGTCAGCAGATGCGCTACCGGCCCTTAGTGACGAGTTTAGGCCACCGGGAAGTCTCGCAAACCGAACGAAACGCGACAACAACAACATCACTAGACTTGACAGCATTGCCGCCACTTCACGTCGATCTCATGTGAGAAAGAGGGTTTTCAGAGCGAGAATGAAGCTCGATCAAAAACTACTGACCAATCACTTACGAGAATTTAGCCATAGACGATATTATTATTAATTATAATTTCATAACATTTGTCTGCAACGACACATTCGAAACTTTATTACCAACCAAATTGTTTTAAAAGCATTCTTATTAAAAGGATGTGGTGATTTATCAGAAAAAAAATATTGTAAAGTGTTTTTTTTTTTATTCTAGCAGGTTCGATGGGTGACAGCATCAAATACTCGAAATCGACAGAAAGTTTGAACACACAATCGAGAGGTATATTTTTTGTTGCAGTATGTAACCCTTTCAAAGCTTAGTTTACATTTTGAGTTCTTATTCTTGTTCATTTATTTCGCTAGCTGATGGCAACGAAATATATTTTTTCTTATTGTTATGACAGTAAGTGATATGACGTAATATTTGAAGAGTTTTTTTTTGTTTAATCGCGCTAATCTCGGGAACTACTGGTCCAATTTGAAAAATTCTTACAGTGTTAGATAGCCTATTTATCGAGGAAGGCTATCGCCTATAGGCGTCACGCTTAAATCTATTTTTCACCTAATTTTACGCGAACGAAGTCGCGGGGTACAACTAGCATTATATAAAGAGACAAACTGAAAATAAGCGCTGTGCTCGAGCAGAGTATTGAGCTGAGTAGGCCACCAATTGTTATGTTAGCAGACGGAATGTATATTACAAAATCTGTATTGGCTATGTCTACCCTGTCTGCCAACACTGTATGTCAGTAAATAAATATTCTAGTCTGTTGTAATCTATTGTATGCTCTCACCTGTCGCAGGCAGCAGTATGTCAGACGTGTCCATAGTGTCAGGGGACCTACCGCGGGTGTCGCCCGACCCTACCGGCCGCTATCGCAAGAACAAAGAGAGGTAACTGAGTCTACGTTGATTTTATCACCAAAATAATGGGTTTTAAATTAAATGACTTTTATTTGTGATTATTTGCCTAAATAACCAAAATGGATAGATGGAATACTCAAGTCGTCCCATCGGGGGTACTATAATGTTTTTGTTGATCGTCTTTAGTATAGTTGATAGATATTCCACGGAGATTCTCTGGAGTTTCATTATGAGAGAGGAGGTCGTAACTTAAACAGTGGCCGGTATTTGAGTCGATTGCTAAGTTAAGTAGCTCATGCTGCGACCAGATGATATATGTCTGACCAATTCTAACACTGGTTTTCGAATATCCGACATCCTCCGTGTTTCGGAAGGCACGTACAACAGTGGGCCCCAATTGAGTGACATTAGTCATGAGATTATGGAGATTCCGAATGTTAGAATGGGTCACCCATCTATCATCCGGCCGCGGAGATACCTCGTTAGCGGCAATATATACCTCCTAATTATACTGTAGCAAATCGCTGAGCGATGTGGTGCGGCGCATCGGCATCGTGGGCAAGTCGCGGCGCGTGTCGTCGCTCACGTCCGTGGAACAGTTCACCAAGAAGCACTCGGGCACCGTGGACGTGTGGTGGCTGTACGACGACGGAGGTAACGCCTTTATTCATGGGAACTTAAATAATATCTTTTTTTTATGTTACAAAGGGGCAGACGAGCAGGCAGCAGGCACCCGAAGTGCCTACCGACGCCCATGGACATCTGCACGACCAGAAGGCCAGCGGATGCGCTGCCGGCCCTTAATGACGAGTTTAGGCCTCCGGGAAGTCTCACAAACCGAACGAAACGCGACAACAATACCTATTGTGAACCTGGGCAGGCGATCGGCATAAAATTGAATATCAATTTTCAATCAACTTTCTACAATACACCGGAACGTCCTCATACAGGGTACGGTAATCTCTCTGGTCAACTGTAGCGTGGATGCCAGCCATAAGAAATACTATACTGAACAAAGCCATCTATTTCTCGATACCTGTTTTTGTATTGTTTTGACAGAAATATCAGTCAATTATCAAGGAGGGCATGTTTTTGTTTGGCGCTATCAAACAACTCAACTTTCGCTTCTGCAATCAAATTCACCTTCAATATGTTTACACAAAAAGGCACGTTGTGCGAGTTATAAAACTTTTATCTCTAACTTTCTTATACAACCATTCACTTGGTTTTTACTTAAGATAACTAAGAATAAAAAATATTGTGTAATTATTAGTAATTAAACATAGTTTATAATGTATATAAAAAACATTTCAGAATAATAAGCATCATCTAATTACCTCGTCGAAACCTTTACAACTTTTCGACATACTTGTGTTTATAAGTATATACAGGACAGGACTGGCCCGTTGGCGCAGTGGTCACTGACCCTGCCTTCCGCTCTCGGGGGTCGTGGGTTCGATTCCCACCTCTAGTCTGGGTATATTATCTATATATATTTATTTATATATTTCTACAAAAAGATATTTATGTATAATAGGCGTCTGTTACCACAAAGGCGTTAAGTTGTCTACCTTAGGAACAGACGTCCGTGTGTCAAATAGTCCTGTATACAGTTATATACTTAGTTATGTTTAAAAATAAATTTTAAATCCTATATATACTAAATAACCTGATTTAACTTTTTGTATTATATAATTTTTGCTACAAACAATATCACGGAAGTAACCTTTGTCGGGAGACATTTATAGGCAATGGACGCAACCCATCAATCTAAAACACATCAAACCTCCATAGTGACAGCTTGATTGATGGCGCTTGTCTGAGGGTGTAAGCTGGTAAAAATGTAGTAGTTAGTTGATATTTATATTTAGTGTTATTTTTTTCTTCATATATAATCATTAAATATCAGTTTCTCGACTATCGTGTTTCACCGGTCTGTCTGTATGTATAATTATGCATACATATAGATAGAGCTAAAGAAGTTTTACTTCAGACGTGTGGCCTTAACATTCGATCTCTGTTATGCAGAGTTAGGGTTCCACGAAAAAAAAATTCACCAAATTTTTGCGGACACGAATAGATATTAATTATAAAGGAGATTGATATTAATTATATAATTGTTCTTTTTACTAGTAGATCAGTTTTTTTATCAGAGTGAGCTATGAGTATGTAAGATGATAAAGTCCGTACTTGTATTCGCGGATCCAAGTGGGACTGATTCGTAACTGTATCACATGCATAGAATAAAAAAGTTTTGCCTGGTAAATATAATGAGCGCTGAATCTTTCCAGGTGGGCGGCGTCTCAGGGGTGGGTGGCGTAGCCGGAGTCGGGCTCGGAGGCGTCGGTGGTGTGGGCAACGTAAGCGGTATTTCCGGCGGGGCGCCCGCCTGGTATAAGCCTCAGGGTGGACCCGCGGGCGGCGTGGGTGGCGTAGGAGTAGGCGTCGGCGGCGGCATGATGGGCATGCGCGGCGCGTACGCGAGCGGTGGGGCGGCGCCACGGCTGACGGCGAGGTACTTCCCCCACGTTTCGCTTCGACACCGAAGCATCATCAGGAGATAGACTCTACAAAGGTTATTCGTAAAGTCTACAATTTCGGGTTGCAGCATTACATCCGTTTTCCCTCGTATTCATTCGCGGATTAAAGCAAAGTAGTTTAGTTTCATGCATGAAATACGGTTATAGCGTATCAGATACGGAACCCTTCTAAATAAGCGTGTCTTGACACGCTCTTCGCCATTTTTTATTGATTATTTTTTACATATAATAAACTGGCAATACCTAATTCTTTAAACAATGTCCATAGGATTACTGATATGTATAGAAAGGTTAAGAAGGAAGTACTCAATAAAAATAGAATTTTAATTGTTATTTCAAATGGCAACACTCTTATAGGTGGTGAAAATGATGATCGTTGTGGTGGTGATATTTGCGGTGTGCTGGCTACCTTTCCACGTGTATTTCGTGGTCACCTCGTACTACCCCAACGTGGTGAACTACCCCAATATACAGGAGATCTACCTCGGCATCTACTGGCTGGCCATGAGCAACTCCATGTACAACCCAATCATATATTGTTGGATGAATTCAAAGTAAGTATGTTTCTACATAAAACTAAAAAAATTACAAGCCTACGGCCCTGATGGAAGCGTTGGCTGGAACAAGGTTTTTGCATTCAAGATTTTAATAGAAGATGCAGGTTGTTGATCAAAATATTTTTCTTGGAAATGTTTCGTCATTTTCCTTTACTTTATTTCAATTACAGGTATATCTTTTACTATTTTAATAATCTGTATAAACTAGAGGTCGCCGGCTGGTCGGAATTCGCTCACAAACCTTTTTGCGTACAACGACATATTGTTCTATACATGTGTGTGTAAATGGTGTAAATCGTCTCGCATCGATGTGCGTGTTTGTTCAATTTAATATATTAATATTGTGTATTATAAAAAAATAATTAGCGTTCGCACACCTTCCTCTAATGAACTACAATTGTGCCAAATTAGGGAGGTCTAGGGGATCTCCCAAGTTTAATTTAACGCGGACCAAGTCGCAGGAAATAGTATTACATACTATTAGGAAGAAACAAAGAAATTTGAATTGTTTTAGCGTTTTGCCATATTTGAGCGTTGAGCCAGACATAGCTCAAAGTGTTTGTACATTTTGTTCTTAAATCCACAAAGTACTACAAAACTTTGTGAAGTTACACAAAGTCTCCAGCCACACTACATGATCATTGAAATGATCATGTAGTATGGCCTATCGCTAGTTAAATTTAAACCACATGTTAAAACACGCTTATTCGTAAAGCGTATTATACTGTGGAAGACTATATTAAAGACAAAACTGCTTGGAGTTGAGTCGCTCCAGCTGTGTACTTGATAGTTACATACAAAAATGTGAAATACTTATTTCTGCAAGAACTATTTTTGAAACAGTGGCTAACGAGTTTCTTGTTGATTCTTCTCGTGGCTCGACTCTTTCGAATCAGTGGTATCTATTCATATTAATTGATGATTCAAAGGAGCTTGTGTGAATGCATCATTCAAATGACGCTGTATCTGGCTACGGCATTAAAGAAGTTTGTCTCCATTATGGTTCTGCCTTTTTTGTCTACGGCTAAAGGCAATGTGTGAGAGCAATCCGTGTGGCTTAAATACTCTTATTCCGGTGGTGAGCACTTATAAATCGCAGTAATTTATTACATTGTACGACAAACAGAAAATTAACTCAGTCCGCGTGTGGCTATTATTTTTGAGAATTACCTTTACAAAATACTTATTGTGCCCGCGACTCCTCTGCGTAAAATTAGGTGAAAAATTCTAGCGTGATAGGTATCTTATAACATTCCTCGATAAATGGACTATCTAGACAAAAAATCTAATAATATCTTGTTGTGTCTTTCAGAAACGCAGATTCGAATCCGGTTGAAGCCAATATTATTCAATATTTTCTTCTATTTATTTCCGTTACGGTTATATAAAATGTTGTATTATATAAGACTATCGTCCCCGTAAAATTAGGTAAAAATAATAGATCCAATTTTAGCGTGATGATTGTACCTGGCTGGATTTGCTGCTGAGTGAACTGTAATTTTGGTGATGTTGAGGGTCTTGACCCCTGCTGAGGTCAAGATCTGCAGACCTTGATGTATGTTGCGACTTATTGATTTGAATGTGGCAGTAAGAGAGCGATGTATGCGCCGGAGCGGCTTATATAGATGCGTAACGGTGCACCAAAGAGTATTTATTATTTTCTTAATTTAATGCTGTGGTTGTTTTCTGTAATCTGTGTTTAATCTTGAACAGTTACAAATATTATATAAGCTAACAATAGGAATAAAGGGAAGGGATGGAATAAAAGAAATTAAAGGTAGTTAGTAGGAAAGCAAAGCAAGGATGTGGATACTTCTGTCACGGACGGTATAGGGGCAGTGACAATAGCAGCTACGGTAGTCCAGGGTCGCGTGCCCGTAGTTATCGGATCTTCTTCTTTATCTGTTCGATAACTATCCGATAGTTATCTAGCAGATAAAGAAGAAGATCCACTCTCTGGATAAATGGCTTTTGTAGGCCATAGTCAGTCGTCGTCATCGCTATTGTTACACGTCGCCACGTAATGAAAGTTAAGAAAAGAGATTATTATCTGCTTTCTGTGGATATAGCTTAATAAGAAAGAATACATTTACCACTTCTAAGCATTTCATATATCTTTAAAATACATCAGCTGTTAGTACATAAACATATCAGTGAAATATAAAAAATATATAAAAATTCTTTATTTCAACGTCAATGTGACGTTAAATTCCAGGAAAGTTCTGGATAAAACCAGTGATAATAGATTTTCCTAGACGATGTATTACGATCATCAATTTATGTTACATAAAGGTCAATGCGTAAGTAATTTTATCGATAAAATAGAAATACAATATCATACTTTATATCTTAAGAGTCAAAAACCTTGTCTATAGGTATATTTTGTCTATTGTAAGGAGTTTAAATTAATCGATATTAAAGCCAGTCACCCTCATCCGCACAGCCTTCCGCTCAACATAATATAATGGTTTATGGTTATGTTTGGATTAGAAAGGTAATCAGTAAAACAATTAACGTGTAATCTCTGTGGTTTACCAATGTAATCTCTAAGATAATTAACCTACCTGTCACCAGATTCCATAATTGGTTGGATATCCTCTTAGTTTGTATTCTAAATAGGTCGTATAACGTATTCTAAATAATAATAATAAATATATACGGGACTATGTGACACACGGACGTCTGTTCCTAAAGTAGACAACTTAATGCCTGTGTTACAGGTAACAGCCGCCTGTTATACACAAAGCTAGGGCACTCCGGGTTTGCGTACCCGTAGTAGATCGGAACAGTTATCGGACAGATAAAAGAAGATCCACCCCCTGGGAGAGAGTTTATATACGTCGCAGCCAACTAGCTTAATCAGCCGTTTAATTAAAAGCCTAGCCTCTTTACTAAACGACACCGTTAAGCTAACTTTCTGAATGATATTCAGTAAGTCAAACATATATTACGTCACATATTAAAGGGAGTAGCATAGCACTAAACTGTGACGTGATGTGGCAACGGGCAAGGGAGTCAAATACTTTGCGATGTCACGTGTCAAAAAAATAGAAGAACAAATTAAAACTGCTGTTTCCTTTTACTTATTTTTGATAAATGCATACAATTCGAAAATATGTGATGTTACACCATGCGGAAGGGGGTTTTGAAAATGTGACAAACTGTGGGGGAGGAAGTGAGTTAAGAAATCGTAAATTCGTATGACGTAATTTATGATGACTCCTATCGCTGACAAGCTTACCTTATTATTTACATTATTTACTCTATTATTTACATTGATTACTCTATTATTGAAATTATTTACTCCATTATTTACATTAATTAGTCTATTATTGAAATTTTTTACTCTATAATTTACAATATTTACTCTATGTACATGCAAAATCTTCGTCAAATAATTTCCAAACAACTACGTTGCCTAATACTATATGAAAATAATTTAATCAGCTACGTAATATGTATCCTGTCCTGATTTTCTTTCGTAACAAAATATTTTGTATTGTTTGTTCTTGGCTGGGGAGTAAAATGGCTGCCGACGCGTGACGTGGATATAGATTTTGTGCCATTGTATCAATGGCTATTATCTGCGACATTCGCTGAATAATGTTATGGAGCAACGATAATAGCTACTGATAAGGGTTGTTGATATATACGAATACGAGTTATTTTAATGCCTCGTTATTATTAGTTATTTCATATATTTTTTGTTCTTTGCGTGTCTAAAAAATAGTATGAAATAAAAATTGATAAAAAATCTGTAACTATCTATTTTAAGTACTGTAATCCCTCCTATAACGCGGTCGGTTATTCCACGTTATAGAAAAACGTGTTGTAGGATTGTTCTCGATTATTACAACGCGCTTGCACGGCCGATGTACGAGCTCGCCGGATGGTCGAAATTTGCCCACAAACCTTTTTACGTACGGCGACCTACATTATTCTGTTTTCAAAAAAAAAGTAACATTTGGCAATGAACATAACAGACGGTTGTCAAGATTACGCTTTGACATCATCCAATACATGTGTGTGTAAACAGTATATAAATCGGCTGGCATTGGTGTGTGTGTGGTTTTATTTTAATAATTTAATTTATTCATATTGCATATTATAAAAAAATATTGGCGTTCACACACCTTTCTTTATATGAACTATAATTTCAACTCCGTCAGCGCAATTTTCGGAAATTAGCACCTAAAGTTTTCGCTTCACATTCTAAAAAAAATGTGAAATACTGTTTTTTTTGTAGAAAATAAGAAATTATTTTCGTTAATTTATTTATTTATGTGCCTAAAATAATGAAAAATATAACATACAGAAAAATACACAATATAGAAAGGAAGTAAGCAATGGAAAACTTATCTCTATTCTATCTCTTCCAGGTGTCCAGTGTAAGACAAATAGTGTTTAGAAATAGTGGAACATTCTCTGTCATTACAAGATCTAAAAAAAGTGTGTTTAGTTTAGTTTTTTTCCATTAAACTTTAAGTACATACAATTGTTTTAACATTTAATAACACAAAACAATTAAAATGTTATAACATTAAGTTCCACTTAATGTTATAACATGTTAATTTAATTGCAGTTTCATCTTTAATTAATATTAAAAGTACCTATTTTATCTTCTTTTTTTTTGTGTTCCGCTAATTCTACCAGTGTGTATACACATATAAATGAACAAAATGTTACATACCCATTCCTGCAGCCACAACGGGCAAATGAATGTCATAATGCCAGCAAAGGTATGTCATGAGACAAAAATCAGCATAGCTTCTATGAGTTGGCAAGAATAATACTGGATTTTTTCCCATTGTGGATTTTAGCTACAATAAAAACATATTTAAGGGCATTTTTTTTCTGATCAAAATAAATTATTGATTAATGCGTTTACTAATAAGTGCAAATTAATGAAAATTACATACAAACTATATATTTATATCACATGAATTTTGCATCTTTATAACGCCCCCCCCCCCTCTCTTGTCACAGTATCGAAACCACCCTCCTCCTTGGTGTGACATCACAAAATCAAGAAAACCACAGTTATAAAGTATTCAAATATTTTTTTATTTTATATCTACAATATTTCACACAATTTTGTGGTCATCCATTGCGTCACAGGTCAAAAGGGGAGTAAGGTATCACAAGATCTGACATCGTGTGAAAACAGGCTCGAAAGGGGAGGTTAAAAAGCTGTGTGACATCACATAGTACATGCAATAATTAAAAGTAACTGCTGTTTATTTTCATTATGTGATATCACACTAAGGGGGAGGATATTTCGAAAATAAAACAACCTGTGACAAGGATGGATGGAGGAGTTAAAAAATCGTAAAATTCATGTGACATAATTTACAAATTTACAGACAAGCTCTTTATAAATTAAGAAAAAACTCTATTCAATATCATTAGTCATTAATATAAAATTAAATTTTGTTCACCTTCATTACAGCAGGTTCATTTACAAATACACCTATTCTCATCATAAAACATATCTTGAGGAAAGTGATGCCCATCCATCTAATAACATGCAATTTTTTGTCCATAGCAATCTCATCAAGATAGTCTAATACATCTTTTCTTAACTGTTCAATACTGACACCACTCTTTATGCTTTCCTAAAACAGTTTTTTTTTTCCTTATAAAATAATTCTACAAGAAAACAATTTTTTTTTTTATGATTCAAGTGGCAAAGAAACAGGTGGTAAGTCACTACAGATGTCCATGAACATCTGCACCAACAGAAAGCTCGCAGCTGGGTTACCAGCCTTTAAATAGGGATTTTGGCCATCTTTACTTTATATTATCATGAAACGAACAGCCTCTGATATTATTCAAAAATATGAGTTACAGAGTTATGAGACCAAATTGTTATGAAAATATTATTTATTACTCTATTGTGGGGGTTCTGGGGGTGATATCAGACGGAAGTCTCTCATCCCTTCGAAGTCACTTATAGTTAAATTCAAAAATTGTTTATTCATACAGACTTTACAGTACTTATGAAATTATAAATTTTTTAATCATTAATTATATAATTTTGTGATAAAATTTACGATTTAAAAGCTCTGCGTGCTTTTGTCTTGTTAATAAAATAAAAATTTCCCAACAAATTATCATACATGGTCACCCTGACAGCTGTTGCTGGGCGACCGATTGCAGCACGAAGCACATGTACAAAGTTTTCTAACACTGCGCTGTGATGCTTATACTTGACAATGTTATGAACAGGACATATCCCAACAAATTAGCATACATTGTCACCCAGGTATGCTGTTGCCTGTGCTTTGTGGTGCGACCAGGCAGGTATCCGGTCCCGTACACAATTTTCTATCACTGCGTTATTCTGCCTATACTCGACAATGTTATAAACCAGGACATATCCAAACAAATTGTCGTACATGGTCATCCCGGTCAGCTGCTGCTTATATTTTACAATGTTATGAAAAGGACAAATCCCAACAAATTGTCATACATGGTCACCATGGTCAGCTGTTGCCAGGCGGCCAGTCGCAGCACGAAGTATACTTACCCCTGGGCACGTACATAGTTTCTATCACTGCACTATCCTGCTTATACTTGACAATATTGTGAACAGGACATATCCCAACAAATTGTCATACTTGGTCACCCTAGTCAGCTGTTACCAAGCGGCCGGTCGCAGCACGAAGCACACGTACCCCCGGGCACGTACACAGTTTTCTAACACTGCGCTGTCCTGCTTGCGTATGCGCACCGGCCGCAAACGCCCGCGGAATCACAAACAACACTCTGGGCAATAACTCGCGGTACGAGCGGCGCTGAATCTACAAGTAGCGGCAACGGCATGCGGCAGCGGCGCGCCCGAACCTTGGACCCCAAGGTCGGAGCTATTTGTGGAACTGCACTCATGGGGTACTTCAATGACTTCGTAATGAATCAAACTAATTTAGAGCCTTAACAACTCTAAGGACAGTAGGAAATCTGGTGCTCGCTTTTTTAAAAGCTTTCAAAATCCTACAAAACTTAACTGGAGGGTTATAATTTTTAGGAAATGCTAGCGGGTCGTAATTCGGCCACATTTTTTTTGGATTTGCGTATATGATTAATTTAAACTATATAGACAAAATCTTGGTTCTTTGTACCTTTGATTTTTATTTTGATTGACAATTATTTTTCCTCCGGTCGTCATGACTACACTTTGAAACAATCTTGTAGTAAACAGTATACATGTTTTATATTAATATATAAATGTATCAATAAAGCATATTGTATAATTAATAAAAATAATACGATTTGCACACCATCCTCTATATCTATACTGATATATAAAGCTGACGATATTGTTTGTTTGCTTGAACGTGCTAATCTCAAGAACTACTGGTCCGATTTTAAAAATTCTTTCAGTGTTAGATAGCCCATTTATCGAGGAAGGCTCTAGGCTATATATCATCACGCTATAATTTTTCACCTATTTTTAGGCAGACGAAGTCGCGGGTAACAACTAGTAAATATAATTGTGCTAAATTTCATACTCTCTCTGAACCGATTTTAATTAGAACCAATATGTTAGATTTTAATGTTCGAACAAGACAATTTTTATAGATTTTTGTGAATTCTGAGTGTATTTTTAGGTGGTTAAATACCTAGCGAATAGGTTTAAAAGGTCGTAATTTTATTAGTATACGGTATTTCATTCGATCGTTAGGTTAAGCAGTTCTCACCGTGACCGGGAGATGAATGGGTGACAATGAGATAAAAGAGATGGCTTAGCTAGCTAATAACAGACTAGCCGAAATTCGCGCAAGACTATGTCTGCCGAATCAGTCCGCTAATAAAGTGTACAAAAAAGACTTAAATGAAACCAGCATCCAGCATGTATAAATATGTTGAAACACAGAGTTTTCTAGTTCAGCTACAGAAGCATCTATATAATTTACAAGTGAATATAGAAGGGTGCTATATTATAAGTATGTATAGAATAATATTAGGAGTAGTTCGTACATTTAAATATGGTCTAAAAAATATTATATCTTTATAAAATCCTTATTGTTACTCCTTAATGTGATGGAAAAGCCTGCTTTTATTGCAAGTTTGAGGTTCCGGATTTCACCTGATTGAACCACGCCACGATATTAAGTTTTCTAAATTCACAACAAATCTAGAATTTTCGTCCACGATTTTAGCCGTGAATAGTTATTACAGAAAGGTCATCATCATCAATGATGACCTTTATAAGTATGTATTCATATAATAAAAATATTTATGTATATCATACCGATGCTACCTACGATTATAACATAGGAAGTTGTCTGTAGTACGTTAGGAACATCCGTCCGAGTGTTAAATAGCCATATTATATATTTAAAAATTATGTATATATTTTATATAAGTCCATTAGTTGTTCGTCGAACAATGAGAGACCAATCATAATTATTTAAATTAATTAGTAATAGCATTGATTATCCATATCTTTTAAATAGTTTAAGAACAAATTATGCCCAAAACTGAAAATGTTTTTAGACTTTGTAAACAATATAATAACAAGTTCCCACATATTGACCTATTTACATGTTTTTATATCCTAATCAAAAAAATGCTCCTAGATTGCTTATTATCTAGATTCTAGATAATATTTTTAAATATGTACTTGGTTCAATTCCTCCATATTTCCGCTCTTTCTTGTATAACATAGTTTTAAGTGGAAACTTTATTGGTTAAGGGATTAGTAATATTAATTATCATTATTTTTTTGATTAGTTTGTATTGTTTGGTTCCTAAATAAAATAAATAAATATAATTCCTAACTACTCTATTTCACTACTCTCTCCGTCTTACGTCTGACTGCTTTCCCTATCAGGCGTTTAAAATTAATCTCCATTGTTCCCAAATTCCCGACACAAAGCTACATTTCACACTTCGTTGGCCAGGACAGAGATTGGTATCATGTACCCAAGATAATAAATTGTTATGTGATTGGAAGAGACATTGATTATGATATTAGAATTTTCTTGAGAGTATACGAAGTTAAAAAAAAATCTAACATGCGCACCTCTTAAGAAAACTATTATTATTTATTGAAAATTTATTTGAAAACTAGTTTACAGGAACAAATGTTACTAAAAATTAGGATAACGATCACAACTGAAAAAGTTAAAACTGCGTATCAGTTGTCACGCCCACCTCCAGAAACTTAGAACTGAAACTAAAAATGTTCCAGCCAAACATAATTTGTTACTAAAACTCATACATAAACATTTATATGAGGCTTATAAATTTAATTTTTAAAACTAGTTGTGAGATTGTGTACGTATGTTAGTGTGAATGCATGTGTAAATTATGACATAAAGGTGGTGAATCTTAAACTCGACTCGATGCAAGTCAGTCAGCCGAGTGCACTTTCACTTTGGGAAGTAGTAGTAGTTTGCCCCGAAGCTCTTGCATCTAAATAATTGTTTATTGACAATGATTCTTTTCAACATTTTCCCAGAATCGAGTCAAATCGTGTAAAATAAATTTGGCTAAAGTGTCAATGTAAATTTGCCTAACATTTGTATAGGGGAAGAAGTTGGAACAATTTCCCGGGCGCCAAATCCCTATCGAGCGCGAAGACCGCATAATTTGAACAAATATTTGACAAAGTTCCTTTTGCGGACTTTTTCGAGGTTTCCTTAACTCTGATTTAAGTGAATTATTTTATATAATAATAGAATCTTCATTACATATTTAACTAGCTGTTTCCCGTGACTTCATCTGCCGAAAATTAAAATTCGACAGCCCTTAGACCTCCTTGATCCTGGTCTATCGAAAAATATGTTCTCAGCGGATGTCTTCTAACTATAAACTTGCTTGCCAAATTTCGTCTTTGTCCGTCCCGCGGTTTTCGAGATTGCTACATTTCGCTTTTATATGCATAGATATGAGTACCTCTTCTGTATGTCAGTGAGCTGAATTCATAATCAACTTGGTCTACAAATTTTTTCTTTTGGTTTTTGAGTAGATTCCTGGCAAGAAAATATGAACATAACAAAAGACTATAGGAAGTTGTGGATGAGATTGGCCCAGAAAAGTAGAAGATTGGTCAAGAAGGGGAAGGGCTTTGCCCAGCAGTGGGACGCAAAAAGCTAATTTAAAAAAAAGATATCTTAAGATGTGCAAGTTTCGCAAAATTTTAATGACTGTCCCGTTGGCACAGTGGGCAGTGACCCTCTGAGGGTCGTGGGTTCGGTTCCCGTCTCAGGTCCGGGTGTACATACATATAGATAATCTATATGTATTTATATCTTTCTAAAAAATATTTATAACAGGCGTGTGTTACCTGTACACCCGCCTGTGTTATATTTTCCTGTATATATTTATTTATTTACTCTACTTGTATCTACATATTAGTTATGAGTGTTTATTCTTATGCAATTTCACCTAATAACACCTCAATGTAAAAAAAGCATTTGCAGATTTTCTAGGTATTTCCTTCCTGCCTGAAACTAAATCTCTGTGAAATTAGTAGTCAGATCCAATATTCCTGATCAGATACCACCCACGGTGGTTCAAAGAAGCGTATTACTTTTTAAAGTTAGAGAATTCAGAAGTCCTCAGTAAAGTTCAGAAGTGTCGTCTGCTCAGAAGTTCTTTAATGGTCTTATTTAAAATAAATACTACAAAATAAAGTGGCCAAGAGCGCGTCAAGACATGTATATATAGTAGGGTTCCGTATCTAATACGCGTTTATTTTTTATTTATTTTATTTATTAAACAAAAATCTACAGCTTATTTTATACAAAGAAAACTTACAATAATAAAGACTACCTTAACTTAAGCCAAAAAACAGATTTTCTTTATCTATAAGTTACAATGTTAACTATTATTCAAGAGCTGCCATAGGTTACAGATAGAACGGTGAGTGCGCGCATGCGCGTGTATTTGTGTGTGTGTAAAAGGTGTTTGTTAAGAAACTTCAAAAGTTGCTCCCCGATTTTCATCATCTTCAATGAACGCCATATATTATCGACTGTCTCATCAAATATCCATTCTTCCGGCAATCACTGCCTTAGTTGACAAATGTTGCAACCTTAGGAATAAAACAATAAGAGAGCGGGATAGTGCAATATGATAAACACTTACATAGACTATACATACTACTAATAATCTAAAACTATAGTAGGAGGTGTGTGATACAGGCGATTAAAGAGACATAGTGTCCCAGTTTTACGGGACAGATGGAGACACCCTACTGAGATATGGCCCGCCAAGAGTATGACCTTTTAACAGATAAATAATATCAAACAGAAAAATGGCTTATTGTGAAAATTAACAGATTGCCATGTTGCAGAAAGACAACTAAAAGAAAAAAAGAACTAGTTTTTACCCGCAACTTTGTCTGAATGAATTAGGTAAAATTTTTGTGACGCCTTCTTCAATAAATGGGCTATATAACACTGAAAGAATTTTTCATAACAGACCATCTCACGAAATACTCCTGAGATTTCTGCGTTCAAGTAAACAAACAAATAAATAAACTCTTCAGCTTTATACATTAGTATAGATTATTTTATTATTACACTCGCAGTTACTACTCTGGACCTATCGAAAAATTATTCCTTAGCGGATGTCTGCCCACTGTAAACTATAATTGCAAACTTCATTATTATACGATCTGCAGTTTCAGAGATTTTGTGTCTATGGTAGATAAGGGTAGTACCACAATTAACATTTATATACACACCTTGTATTGTTTCCAAAGACAATAATCCTCTAGGATATCCAACATTCTGGTCATCTGCGAGAATATCAGCACCCTGGAGTCCTGCTGCTGCAATTTGGGCAGCAGCTTGTCGAGGATGGCCAGCTTGCCACAGTTGTACACGAGGTGCTCGTCGGTGGTGTAAGGTGGGCCGGGCTCGGCGCCGTCGAACAGGTACGGGTGGTTGCAGCACTTCCGGAGCTGCATGAGGATGTTCTGCAGTCTCATCTTCTCGACCTTACCCGCACCGTTTACTAAAAAAAATTAAAACAATTATGCTACATGAAGCAAGCAAGCAGGCAATAATCGAATACAGACTGCACTACCAGAAGGCTCGCATATGCGTTGCCAGCCTTTGTTTGTCTGTTAAGTCGGTTTACGGAAGATAATTTTACGTGATAACGTCTAAGGCCGATAGTGCGTCTCTATCGCTTTCGCGCGCTCAGGCGGAACGTGACAACGAGTCATGCATTTTCGTGCGTGCAACCTGTGTTCATAAGGTTATATGATGTTATCCCTTATCACATCAATAATACATTTCCTGTATAAACTCCACAGACATTACTTGAACTTTATATATGGCGTGATCTAGGGACCAGGCTGAGGTAGTGAAAAGAACTGTTTTATATTATTGTTTTATTCGTTTTTGTGTATTTATTGATAGGTATTACATCGGAGGAAATGGGTAAATAAAATGTTGTGATTCGTGATAATAATGATGCTAAAAAAAAAAATTATTTAATACAATCATTTTATTTATAGTTATAAATTTTTTTCATTCAATTAATTAAGATTATGAGCAATGAACTATATTGAGGTGAACAGATTTTATAAGAAACTAGCTGTGCCAGCGACTTCGTTTGTGTAAAATTAGGTAAAAAGAATATTAGATTCAATTTTAGCATGATGATATATAGCTTATACAGCCTTCCTCGATACATATGCTAACTAACACTGAGAGAATTTTACAGTTTGGAGCAGTAGTTTTTATGGATAATACATCCAGACTCGAGGTGGGAATCGAACCCACGACCCCCGGAGCAGAAGGCAGGGTCACTGCCCACTGTGCCAACGGGCAAGTCAATATAAGTACTGTTTACTTTAATTGGATAGTGGAGGTCACAACTTAATCAGTGACCGGCATTTGCTAGGTTAAGCAGTTTTAACCACTGACGAATGATGAATGGTTGACCTACTCCAACGCTGGTTTTCAAATATCCGACCTCCGTGTTTCGGCATGTAAAAAATTGGGCCGTTGTTTCGGCATATAAAAATATTTTAAATATACTCTTTGGTCTATTGAATCTACTCAAAACTCTTTTAGTATTTAAGGTTTTCGTAGTTATAGGTACTTTGGTATATAAGATTTATACATAAATCAGAAAAATTGACTCTTAATAGTACATTGTTGCCGAGGCGCAGAAAACGACAAACTGCCGGACGAGTAAACCTTAATAATACGAGTTAGGCAATGGTTGCCTCTGCCGAGGCTTATATAGTGCTTTTCTCAAAAAAAAAAAATGCAAGGAAATTAATTTAGAATCCAATTGAAAGACTCTTCATAATTTAATTAATATTAAAAGTTATATTTCTAATATTGGTACAATTGTTAATCGGTTTGATTCTCATAAGGCAAAGGTAGCACAGCCATACAGCCCAAAATGTAAAATAAAAATTACAGTAAAAGGAACGTGCTCATTTTTACTATTATTTTACGTTAGGCGCGTCTGTTTTACTATTATTTTTTATTTTACCTCTAGGCTATAAGAAATATAATAGAATAGTGCCGCCATTTTCAGTATCAATTTTTCGTAGGTAAGTTGTGTCTCCTATTCGAATTTTAAAAACACGGCAATAATGAAATTTTATACAACGTTGCAGCCGCGTTTTAAGTTCGAAATTTGAAAAAGGTAACAATAATGAAATTTCATACAACTTTACATGCGGGTTTTTATTTTTAAACTTGAATATCCGTAAATAGCATACTTCGCGTATTTTTTGAAAAGAAAAATATGACACTATTTCCGAGCATTTTTGTGAAACAGATGTGCCACAAAACTCCTTTGGCGCGATTTTAGTGATTTTTAAAATTTTGAGATTTTTCACTTATTTTTCAAGCGGAAGCTTAATTATTTTACTTAAAATAAATAACTTATTATAATATTATAATTTACTTGGAGCCTAGTTTTTCCTACTGCAGGGCAAAAGTTCATAAATAAGTCCATAAAGTTCTGTTTAATAACGGAGCCAGACATAGCTCAAAGTGTTTGTACATTTTTGTCCTTGAAGTCTACAAAGTTCTATAAAACTTTACGAAGTTACACAAAGTCCCCGGTCACACTACATGATCATTGAAATGATCATTCAAATGAAGTTATGTTTGGCTCCGGCATAAGGTTGCCAATCTCTATTATAAGCTATGTTACCCTTTTAAAATCAAATCACCAGTGAAAGTCCTGTTGAAATGTGTCCAGCTGTTTCGGAGAATACCCGGAACAAACATACAGATTTTTTTTGTTTCAAGGGGGCAAACAAGTAAGTAGCAGGCACCTAAGTGCCTACTGACGCCCATGAACATCTGCACGACCAGAAGGCCAGCAGATGCACTGCCGGCCCTTAATGACGAGTTTAGGCCACCGGGAAGTCTCACTTATATACATCGTCAAAAAGTATCCTCTATTCATATAGGTTATGACTTATGAGCTATCTATATGCCAAATTTAATAGGGGCACTTTTCATTTCTATTATTCCTGGTATCGAATTGCTACTATGACTTTTTAAACTTCTGAATTTTAACAGCACTCATGTACAGCGTCAAAAAGTATTTTCTGTTCATATAGGTTATGACTTATGAGCTATCTTTATGCCAAATTTAATAGTGCCACATTTAATTTCTATTATTGCTGGTATCGGATCGCTACTGTGACTTTTTGGCCTTCTGAATTTTTCAGCACCTTATTTATAGCATCAAAAAGTATCTTATGTTAATATAGGTTATGATTTATGAGCTATCCTTATGCCAAATTGTGCGGTTTCCTAGAAACTTTTTGCCTGGCACAATTTCTCTATGCAATCAGTTCCAGCTTCAGTATTTCTGAACGAATACGACTTAGGGACCTCCAAGAAAATAGCATACTTCTATCTCAGAGGCCGGCAACGCATCTGCGAGTCCTCTCGTGTTGCAGTTGTCTACGGGCGTCGGTAGTCACTTAGGTGATCTAAAATTCACAACCGTGCGATTTTCAAGATACTTCATACCTCGCACAATACCTATAACAAATAATCAATTACCAGCGTCTGTATTTCCGAACGGATACGACTTAAGGACCTTCAAGAAAAGAGCATAATCATTTCTCAAAGGCCGGCAACGCATCTGCGATCCCCCTGGTGTTGCAGTTGTCCATGGGTGACGCTAGTCACTTAAGAGTACCGTATAAAAAATTATGCAGTTTTATCGTTATGGTTAAAAATACTTATGTAACCTTTAAAACGTTTATGTCATTGGGTACGTAATCAAGGGCCCGTCAAGGAAAATACCTTGCAATTTTTTATCGAACAATCGGATCGTAACGAAAACAATTTGGCTGGCTTGTAATACTTAGATGTCATCGTGAATTCCGTTTGTCTATTCGCAAAAGAATTGGAAAGATTTATAGTTGAATTCAAGACCTATTTATTAATCGGATTCAGATCACGCCTATTGCTATTATTTAAATTTTGCATTTATTTAAATCTTTCAATTTTATTGTAGTTGTTTTAAGAAATATTTTATCTAAAGTGATAAAATTTCGTCAATAACATTTTTTATATAACCACAAATCTTGTATATTTGATTAGAGACCCATCCCGGCTTTGCTTGTGTTGTAAATATATTATATGAAATTAAATTATACATAAAAAAGTTGAGAGCTGTTCTGGTTTTTATGAGTAAAATCTTTATGAGAAAGCTGAATCCGTTTCAATCATTTCGTCATGAACGGTCATGTTTTCTGACAATGTAAGTACGTATGTTAAACAAGTTATCATCTTATAATATAAGACTAAAACTTTTTGTTTATTTACAATTATGTAGTTTTAAAACTATTTTTTTATCTAAAATGCATTCATTAGTATGCACTAAACACATTTCTGTTTTGCAGTGAATCTCCTTTTGGTACCTTTTCGCTTGAAGGAAGCATCTAAAAGGTCTGTCTGAAGCGTTCAACAGTAGTCTGTCGTCACTGAGACGCTTCATCTTCCCTGATATCTCTCTTTCATCTTCTTAATATTTTGGTGCAATCGTTGATCACCTTGCAGTTCACTCAAAATGTCCGTGACATCATCCTTTCTCTCGTCCTCATCTACCTTTATATACTTTTACGCCATCCTTTTCCCTTACTCCTATCTTTCCAATTAAAGGTAGCACCATCATGCTTGTAGCCGAATTGGGCCGGCACGGCTGGGTACCAGTATCTCTTTCTTACATAAGATCAACGTGAAGTGGCGGCAATGCTGTCACATCAAGTGATGATATCGTTGTCGCGTTTCGCTCAGTTTGTGAGACTTTCCGGTGGCCTAAACTCGTTATTAAAGGCCGACAACGCATCTGCTTGCCTCCTGGTCGTGCAGATGTCCATGGGCGTCAGTAGGCACTTAGCTGCTTGCTGCCCACTTGTTTGCCACTTATAACATAAAAATAAATATTTCTTGTGGAATCTTTATCGGTTTATGCTTTTGTTATATTGAAGTGTTTTCATAATTTTCTTTTCCAAAAATTAAAAAAAAATATATACTATTAAAAAAAATCTTAAGAGTTCCTATAAAGTTTGAAGGGTAGGTAGGGGCAGTTTGCACAGGGCTCTTTTACTGTGAAAATTAAACAATCATATTCTCATATTCATTTTATTGCACTTCAGCTTCGGTTAATAGCATATTTGGAATTCCTTTTGTAATTGGAAACTGTCTCCCTGATTCTGGACAAGTCAAATAACCTTCTTCCACTTCAACTTCCAACAAAACTCTATGTGCTTTTTTGAGAAATTCTTGGTTTTCTTCATAGTTAGCTTCTATTGCCTGTGGCAGACCTTCACTGTGACCTAGGCTGTCTGCAGCTCTCCATAGCACTTCCCAATCAAGTTTTGGAATTATTCTAGAAATAAAGTCTGGGTTGAAGTCTACTTCATTTACCTTAACATCTGTGGCATTTATAACGAGAGGATAACCTGTAAGTACTCCTTTTAAGCACTTAGATGTGAGCATATTATGAGTAATAAGTTTCATGTTGCAGCCTCGATAATATTGATATTTATAATAAACACTTGTGAATTGCCAAATGAAGAAAGTAAACAAATATGTTTCCAGCGTATTTATGGGGTTATTTATCGTAACATTTTTATGCGTAGACGTCTATGAAGAAAATACTGTCGTAAACGTTATGTAATCAGAAATATACTTAGGTAAATAAAGATTTGGAGATCACGCTTAATTTTTAACTTTACTTCTACCACAATGAGAATTATATATTTATATTAGCTTAGAACGATTACCATTCCACATTTTTTTCATTCGTCTCTTTAGTCTTTAATTTTGACAACACGATCACAGACTAGTTATAGTTTATATAAAACAGAGAGTCATTCTGGTAGTAACCTATGGAATAAGAAAAGCTGCTGGCATTTGACAATATTGCTAAACGATTCCTGATAAAGCATAGAAACTTTAACTGTTACTAAAGTATTATTCTTATTACTGGATTAAGGATATTATGAACTTTTAATACGCCTACATTTAGTTTTTCAAATTCATTGAATAAAGACAAAGTAGTTTAGATGTTCTCCAATTCCTTACTCTCCAAACTCCAGCCGGCACTAGACATAGATTCATTTGAATGATCATTTCAATGCTATTGGTTCTAATCAAATAAAATTCATGTTCTCATCAAATAAAGCACAATTACTCCCAAGTGTGGCCGGGCACTTTGCATAGCTGCGCAAAGTTATGTAGGACTTTGTAGTCTTCAAGGACAAAAATTTACAAACGGTTTGAGCTATCTCTGGCGCCGGCATTAATTAGCGTAAGCTCAGATTAATTATCCGAATATGTTGTGTTGTCAACATAGATTAATGAATAATCTAAGTCCTATTCATTGGGTAGTACTGGAGTAGTTAG
>JANCMC010048117.1:0-101450 GCA_024363005.1 Charaxes varanes | reverse complement strand
TCCGAATATGTTGTGTTGTCAACATAGATTAATGAATAATCTAAGTCCTATTCATTGGGTAGTACTGGAGTAGTTAGTACAAAACAGCACAGGCTTATTGTCAATTGTCAATTTCTGTCAAAAAGAGACGCGTTATTTCCGTGACCAATAGTGTACAGTTAATAATTTATTTCTAAATTGTTTGTTTTCTCTTGCCTTACTAAAGTACATTGGAAGATGATATCGAATAGGAAGGATAGTTTATCTGAAAGAACAGTCGAAAACAGTAAACCATCCACGTCACAATCCTCAGCGTCTCAACCCTTGCGCTCAAAAACCTCACACTACAATAAAAATAAAGAAACAAAAATAGTTTCCAAATCAAATAAAAACTTGGCTTCGACTTCTAATGACTTGCAGGACGGCGAAAATAAAGTATCAGACGTTAATTGTAGCTCTAACACCGTGGATGATTTATTAGAACCATGCAACAACATAAGAATTAGCAGTAACAATGGTGGTCATCAAAATGCAAGTGCAAATTCTCCGAGAAAGAAAAAAAAGGAAAGATTAAAAAACTTACAGCTCCAGATACCAACGTCGGAAGCCAATCGTCTTACGGGAGTGCAGACGGCGCCTCCCGCGCCCACACATGGTGGTATAAATTCTGTGCACGAATATTTTATGAAACAAGTAACTCCATTATATGCTAATACAAGTACAAGGCATCTAGAGAATGCCATCCACCATCCCCAATTTCATATGATGCAGAGTGCACACTTCAGAGAAATGTTTCGAAATCATTTGTACTCTGCTACTTTACCTAATACACCATTATTCCATCAAGCACCCAATTCTCATCCTCAGGTTTATCCACATCCAACAATGACACAGAATCATCCACATAGTCCAAAGTTTTTACAAAATGTTTTGCAACACCCTCTGTTGAGTAAGACATATGCAAACACCAGTCATAATAATTTTAATCAAAATCATGTTTTTCATCCTTCTATGCAAAAACAATCGCCTAATTCTCAAATTAAATCTAAAGATACACCAAAACATAGAAGGCAAAAGAAAAATCAAGATGAGGACAAAACCTTTGATCCCTACATTTCTGCAGAAGAAGCAGAAGCCGCTGTAAAAACTAATTCAGTACTTGAAGGGGTTTTAAGGATAAATCCAAAACAGTTCCAACATGCGTATGTATCTAGTACAGACCGAAGTGAGCAAGATGTTTTAATAGACGGGATTAAAAATAGAAATCGTGCTTTAGAAGGTGATGTTGTTCTTGTCCAATACATTGATAGCGATGATGATGAAAGCAGTGGTGTAAATGATGACAACAAACAAAAAAAAGGCAAAGTGGTGTACATCAAAGAAAAGGTTCATACAAGAACATGTATTGGAATTTTAAAATTGATGGCAGACAAAAATAGACAGAGGGCCCTGTTTGTACCAAGAGATCACAGGGTACCTAGACTCAACATACCGTTTACTTGCTGGCCAGATAATTTTTATAATGACTCGAAAGGCTATGAAAATACTTTGTTCTTAGCCAAAATTTTTGAGTGGTTTGATATAAGATTTGCTTTGGGTAAAATAATTTGTAACATTGGAAAGGCAGGTGATATGGAATCAGAAACTAAAGCCATTTTAGTTCAAACTGATTTAGATGTAACACCTTATGGCCCAGAGGTGAGACATTTGTACCCTAGACTGGACTATACCATACCAGAGGAAGAATTGAAGCTGAGAGAAGATTGTAGAGAGATTTGTATATTTAGTATTGATCCCTTCAATTGTCGTGATATTGATGATGCTATGTCATGTCGGAAACTTGATAATGGCAACTATGAAATCGGTGTACACATTTCTGATGTTGCACACTTTTTGGAAGAAAATACACAGTTAGATGAAAGGGTAGCTGAAAAAGCCACTACCATTTATATGGTCGAGAAGGCATACCACATGTTGCCAGACGAACTGTGCATGCTATGTTCTCTATTTCCGGGAGTTGATAAATTAGCATTCTCCGTGTTTTGGGAAATAACGGAGAGTGGGGAAGTTATTGCACATAGATTTGCTAAAACTGTGATAAATTCCTGTTGTCAATTAGCTTATGATCATGCCCAAGCTGTCCTGGAGGGTAAAGAGGATGCTCAGGATACCTTTCCAGAAATATATAATGGATTCACATATCGGAACGTTCAAGACACTATTCTTACATTAGGTAAAATATCAGCCATATTCAGAAAGAATAGATTTGAGGGAGGTGCATTACGCATTGACCAACCCAAAGTTGCATTTCATTTAAGTCCCACAAACGGCTTGCCAGAATCCTTTTGGATTTACGAAAGCAAAGAAAGCCATCAGCTAATCGAAGAATTCATGCTTCTTGCAAACATGACCGTGGCTAAAAAAATTCATGATGACCACCCAAAACTAGCTTTTCTAAGGTGTCACCCTCCACCCAGTGCTTATATGTTGAATCAACTTGCTAAATCATTAAAACCAATGGGCATTAATATTGAAATTTCATCTGCTGGTGCGTTACATAGGTCATTATTGCCTCACGCGGGTCCAAATAATAAGGACAGGGGTAAGGCCATGGTCCTCAATATGCTCTGTGCCAAGCCAATGACAAGAGCAAAATATTTCTGTGCGGGAGGCTGTGAATCTGATGAAGATTTTGGTCACTATGCTCTCAACGTACCACTATATACACATTTTACTAGTCCAATACGACGTTATGCTGATATTATGGTCCATAGGTAAAGTCTTCCTTGTTTGAACTAATTATTTTAATCTTTTAAAAAGTAAAATATTAGGGATACTTTTAGGTATGCCTTAAATGAATCCATTTTCATCTTCAATTCAATTCATCACTTTTTCAAAGGCTTGTGATAGGTTATAACACAATCATTGTGATAGGCTTTATTATCAGAACTGTAGGAAAAGGGCTCACACTAAGTATCTTATGGATTTCAGTTTATCTGTTATAATATACACACTGACAATATAAGCGGAACATAAAAATAAGCAGAATATAAAATAGTTTGTTATATTTTTAAATAATAATTAAACATGAAATAACAATTAAATTGACATGTTTTGACATTAATTTACAACACCCAATTTAAAGTTTAATGAAAAAAAAACTAAACTTAAAATGAACTTTTATTAGATTTGGTAATGGACAGAGAAACAGTTAAAAATTTTAGATTTTCCCCTGTGCTCTGATTAAGGTTTCCAACCATCTGAGCATTATGTTTAGTTTAGATTTATTCCATTAAACTTATAAATATGGTGTTGCAAATTAATGTCAAAACATGTAAATTTTTTGTTTCATGTTTAATTATTATTTGTCTTAAAATAAAACTAACTATTTTATATTCTCTGTTATTTTTGTGTCTAGTTAATTCTGCTAGTGTGTGTATTATTGTGTGTGTAGGATAGCTATTTTGGCTTGAAAAAATTTTGTGTGAAGTTATAAAAAATGTGTGGTAAAATGCAGATTATTAGTTATGTAACTGAGTCTATTGATAATATGTTTAAACATACATACCTTCTTCAGACTTGGTGTAGCTGCGCAAAGTTTTGTAATACTTTATAGTCTTCAAGGACAAAAATGTATAAAACACTGAGCTATGCTTGGCTCCCACATATTAACCACAACTGTTTGTGTTTCAGGTTATTGGCCGCCAGTTTGAATTATAGAGATGTTCCAAAATGGGAAGTGGATAAAGTTCGTATGGTGGCTGCACAGTGCAATAAACAAAAGTACAATGCCAAAAAGGCCGGAGAATTGTCTACAGAACTTTACACATTGAAATACATTGAATTGAATTCACCTCTTGTCACTGAAGCTGTTGTTGTTGAAATCAGGGAAAAATATATTGACGTGATCATAGTTGCTATGGGCCTGAACAGAAGGATATTCTTCAATAATGTAAGATATTATGACTTAATCTATACTAATATATAAAGCTGAAGAATTTGTTTACATCTCTATGGTGTTTATATCTATCAATTCCTGATGGGAGATAGACACAGAAATTACAGGTATAACTTAAAAGTACGGTTCGTATTCCTTCGAAAAAATTACCTAGTATATTCTAAATTACACAATGGATTTTAACCCGCATGTTGTTATTACAGGAAAGGTGTCCTCCCTTGTAATTATGGTGCTCGTAAATTCAAACAACACGAATAACGTTTCTCTGAAAATACAGTAATGTATTTGGGACCCGTCACAATTATAACTATGGCACCGAAATGATTTATTACAACGCTTTTCATTTAAAGGCCGAAATGTTCTTTATATAATTTCACAACTACCCTACCCATTTGCATAGCTATTTTTGTGTTTTATTACTCAACTTGTTATATTTCGGATTATTTATGCAGCTGGTACGAAAACTGATGCAGTTGTTTAAAATAATACTTTTAAATGTCTGGCTTCAAATGACCTAACTCCATGACATAAACTTTTTTTTATATATTACAAGGGACAAAGGAGCAGATGGTTCATCACCTAAGTGACTACCGACACCTATGTACATCTGCTCCCGAAGGCTCGCAGATGCTTTGCCGGCTTTTAAGGAAAGATTTAGGCCACTGGGAACTCTCATAAACCGAACGAAACGCGACAACAATACCATCGCTTGAAGTGACAGCATTGTCGCGACTTTAAGCCGATCTTATAGGAGTATGAGGTACTGATCCCCGGACGCACCAACCTAATTCGGGTACCAACTTGTATAGTCATATAAAAATAGTAAAAAATAATAATTTGGACATTACGTACAGACTCTTTAAACTTATTTATATGTCTCAGGCCTTAGCACGAACATTTTTAACCGTTCGAATTCGAAGAGTCGATTTTATTCAAGATGAAAATGTTCGTGCTAGGCCCACAGGAGGCATTTTCGTATCACGCTTTTAATCATTGCTAATGCAACCCGCGTTGACACTAAGAAGGGTCATCTGTGGACCTAGTACGAACGTGTTCATTCTAAATAACGTCAACTATTCGAATTCGAACGGTTCGAAATTTCTTGCTAGGGCCTCTGTATAGAATATTTATTACATTACTTTTCACAAAATCGTACTTGTTACAATAGCAAAATTTGTAAAATAACTTTGAACTTACAATGAAGACTCCGCTAGAGTACAGTTTAAAAACTTTCAGACAATGTAAAGGAAAAATTCACAAATTTATTCTTTGACTTTTTCATAAAATTTTCATTTCTTTTACTAAGTGCAAAAGTAGGATTAAATTTAACTATATTTGTATTAAGACTAAGTAGTTCAAAGGTTACCGGCATTTGAGTCAATCGCTAGATAAAGCATTTCTTACCGCGTCCGGGTAATGGATGGGTGACTAATTCTAATACAGGTTTTGAAATATCCGAACTCCTCCGTGTTTCTGAAGACATGCAAAACAGTGGGTCCAAATTAATGTCACTGAGAGATATTGGTTCCTATCCTCTGCAATTTAAGGGGACCCTGGTACTAGACGAAAAAAATACTAGCGAATTTTCGATACGGGAATCTTTTATATTCCACTATTTATATTCCAGACTAACTATTTATATTCCAGACTATCATGCGAAAACACTCCGAACTAAAATTTGACAATAAACTGTTACATAATAAACGTAGAAAAAAGAGAGTAAATGTTACACCTAAACCGGGAGTTACGTAATTATTTCTTTTCGTTATTTATTTCCGTCGAAAATTAAAGTCGTCGTAATTTAAAGTTCCCTGTTAATATTATATTATTGAATCACCCTGTATACACCAGGGATCAAAGCTTCTCTATTGGAATTACGCGTGACGCAGAGCATTAAACATTAGCCGGTAGCGACTGTATGAAAGGTTATTTGTCGGCGTTTGAAAGCCTCTTTGACACTATTTTTTACGTAAATATTATAATCCTTAAGGTGTGTACACACTAGGGAAATCTTTAAGGCGTGGACACACCATGAGTCTCTTTTTGGAACGTAAGTGTCTTACGTGGCTTACAAAAATAACGGGTAATGCGATTTCGCTGAAATCGTCACGTAACGAAATGCCGTATGCCATGTGTGTGTATGAACACGAGCAACTGAATGCGCAGCCGGAAGCCCAACTTTCTTTTTCCTTTCCTTTTTGTAATGAAAATCTTTAACGTGGATTACGAGGTAAAGGGGCAAGGGGGCAGAGAGGTAAGGGGTAGTGGTAAGGGCGTAGGAAGTTATGGCGACAAGGGGGTGAGGTAAGAGGAAATAGGTAACTTCGTTCCTGACGGGGGTTCTCCGTCCGCACAATTTTTTTTAAATTATCTTACTTGTACCGCATTCTATATGTGTGTACTATTTTTTTCAGTTTCTGCATAGGGTTATTCAGCTTACCTGGAACAAAAAAATAAGTATTCATAGAACGCAAAAATTAAATCTTTTTGACTTTTATTAGGCTAAATGAGAATTAGGCTAAATGTAAATAATAAAAATTAATTATATATCTTGCTGAGAAGAAAAAACTTCATGGTAGCATTTCGTCTCATCCTTGATACCGATTTGCTAACTATAATTTGGCACAAAATATTGTTAAATATCATTTTAAATGTGACATTAATAAATAAAATTAAAAAAAAAAATAACAAACAGACTATTAAATTAGTTCAAACAGCGGGTTGGACTACAATTGCCAAAAAAAAAACCTGACATTGCATTTATTTAACACTTTTGTGAAGTCACTATTGACAAAAAAATCATTTAGCCAAAAAGCGTAAAGTGAAATAAGCCTTATTCCTATACCATAGAGTAGACAATCATGATACGTCAATAAACGCACATGTGGATTCCGTAGTCTGATTAATATGCAAAGTAAAATGAACCACATTATAATTGCATAGGGTCCACAATTGTTTGCTAGTAATGATAAATTTGATTTCCGTAAAATACAAACCAAAATAAACCTTATTTTCATAACAAAGAGTCCAGAATCAACTTTTTCCATAAAATGCACATCTCGCACGCCATAAATCCATCAGGTCACCATAAAAACGGCGTTTTTTCGGTCAACAAAAGTGGCCCGTTTAATCTGCCTCTACAATACAACCCTATCCAATTACTGTGATATTATCTTTCTCTCCCCTGTAAAAAATATTTATACTACCATTGTTCGTAAATGAGATTTAACTAACCCTTTGAAAGAACACGGATGTACGAAAACGTAGAGCGGATATGAAATGATTTTATACATAAATGTTTACAAAAAAATGACTTTGACTTTTATAACTGGCGAAATAAATAAAATTTATGTTAATATTAACTCACTTATTTTTAATAAAAAATATTTTTTTAACAACGATATATAAAATTTTAAATTAAGTAAATTTATTCGTGGATTAGCACTCACAAACCGAACGAAACGCTACACAATACAGTCACTTGACGTGACAGCATTACCGCCAATTCACGCCGATCTTATGTGAAAAAGAGGTACTGGTACCCGGACGCACCGGCACAATTTGGCTGAATACCAAAATGGCTGCAAGCGTGGTTCTACCTCTGTATGAATTAAACTATATATTTATAGTTTCAAAATGACTCTTAATTCCATAGAGTTTTTTATCAATATCCACACACATAATTTTGGAACGTGTCTCACAGACAGAAACACAGGGTTAACACGCAAGTAATTTACGCCATGTCCAGTAAATTATTTAAGCCAACTTAAGCTTTAATCAGGAGCTATTAACTTATCTCCCGGATGAGTACGAGCCAAATTACCGCATCCGTACAGTAATGGCCCGACGGCAGCTTGCAAATGTGCCTAATTTATGTGAACGTTTTATATTGGGAACTATTTCTTCAGATTTATGGGTTCATTTAATAGTTTTTTTTTCTTAAAAAGAAAAGAATATTATGCGTTGCTTGTTTAGGATTTTTAATGGACTGTAATCTGTTGACGGGTGGTAAAATGTTTTGACCTTTGCTGGGTCAAGGTCTGCAGACTTTAATGATGGTGGTACTGGGGGTTGTTGCGTATTCTTGAATTCGTGGAAAAAGGAGAGTGTGTATTCGCCGGAGGAGGTTTATATTGTTTCCTGGTGACTCACCAAAGAGTATAGTTAGTGCTATATTTTTAATTTAATGCCATAATATAGATGCCATAATATAGATATACGTAATATTTTTTAATTTAATGCCACAGACGCTTGGTTGATTTGTGTTTGGTTCTTAACATTATGAATGGATTTTAGCAATGTCTAATATTCCCGTTTACCTTTCTACAAAGCTGTTTAAAGTTTTGTAGGAGTGGGTGCGGTGATATCCCAGCAGCGTCGGGGTTAGAACCGGGTATCTTGCGGATTTCAGTCTATCCTCTTTACCGTTGAGCTATTGGGGCTCTTAAGACTGTTATATACTTAGATCTGCTCATCCTTATTGTAATACTAGTTGTTACCCGCGACTTTGTCCGCGTAAAATTTGGTTAAAAATTTTACCGTGATGATATAGCGTATAGCCTTCCTCGTTAAATGGGCTATCTAATACTACAATAATTTTTCAATTGGACCCGTAATTCCTGAGAGTCGCGCGTTCAAGCAAACAAACAAACAAGCAAACTCTTCAGCTTTATATATTAGTATAGATAGTTAATCGGTTGATCAGTTAATTTTAAGTTATATCAAATTTCAATACATAGATATCTAAGAAGTGGTAAATAAATGTTTTCTTTAATTTTCACGACCTATACAAATTGGATGGTAATTACTCACTTTAATGGAATTAAATCAGTCATTGAGCAATGGTATACTACAGACTAAAATATTAAAAGAAATTAAATTTCCCATACTTCGGAAGCCCAAAGATGATTAGGTCTCACACTTTCCGTCGTATCGTCTCTGTAGAACGCGGCTCTGGTATTACAGCACGAAGAACTAGCACGAACAATTTCATAGTTCAAGAAAATAATAGCAATATTAAGTTAATTACCTATAACACAGGCATTAAGTTGTCTACCTTAGGAACAGACGTCCGTGTGCCATATAGTCCTGTATATATTTATTTTATTTATTTATTTAATATGCTGTAAACTCTTCTATTTAAAATAAGTCAAGAAGTACTTGCATAAAATTTCTAAATCTAATTTAGATTTAGTTAGCAGTAGTGAGTAATATAATCTAGATTTAGTATTAACAATTTCCAACATTATTTTTTAAAAGAAAAAGAAAAATCAGCATCAGCGTTTGTAAACACGCAGAGACTTAAAAGGCAGTCGTGAATGTACTCAAATATTATTCGCGTTTAAGAAAATAAAGGACTTAAGAGTGCTTTTGTAAATAGCACCTTTCACAATATTAAAATCTTGAAGCCCCTGAGATAAACATGGTCCTTTGTAGGGTGAGTATCTCTAAAATTGTTAACACAGGACATATAATTACAGGTAATGAGCATTTGTTACGTATTGAACATTATAAAAACATACTTTTTCCTATAATATTTTAAACAAAGAACAGGAAGGTCTACGCTATTTCGCTGGCTCGACAGTCCATCTCATCGTGGAAGTTGACATTTAAACTTACCGGTTGTCTCCATGACATTTTAAGCGAATAACCCTCGTCCAAATATGTGTTATAGATTATAACTAATGTATTTATGTCCTTTTGTGTGCAATAAAAGCCTATTCTATCTATCTACATAACTAAAGATAATTTGTAAGAGTAGGTACACTAGTAAATGTTTGCTTAGATTTTGTATAAAATTCGATTTGCTAATTAATGCATCTATGGTAGTAAGTCAATATATTATATGAGTTTTAATTTACAACGTTATAGTGTCTGGGTATTCATCGATTTTCTATAATATAGTGATCATAAATTGGTGTAAGTTTGAAATGAACAAATTAGAGACATATATAGTATAATTTGCTTTGAAAAGGCAACTTGTTGAATTTTTTTAAAACAATGACCACTTTCAAAAATACGGTGACGCATGGAAACCCTAGTCCTTTATAATTGCGTGTACAAAGAAGGGGTCTCTTATTTACCGTTTTACAATTAGGATTTTTTTGTTTTTATCTTTACACAAAAGAGAATGTGTGTGTTTGCTGTTATTATTATAAAGGAACGTCTGTGGTTTCTTTATTATGCATGGCAGATTGACACTGGTTTCTATACGAAATAGCCTCTTGTTAAGAACTAAACTCAGATCAACCAAGCGGCTGTGGCATTAAATTAAAAAAATAGTACTATACTCTTTGGTGAGTCGCCGGGCATAAATAGAGCATCACGCCTCTTTAATCTGACTGTTATTTTTTATTATTTACATGAGTCAATGATTGAATTATGTCTTCACCATTATGTCAGGACTCTGTGATTAGATTTCATGGCAGTGTTTAAAATCGACAGTGGAAGCTTAGATTATTTTTTTAAATGTATCACTTTTTAAGGGTGGTCAAATTTTGACAGGAAGTTCAGATGTAATGGATTGGCTACTCTTTGAAAATGTACCCGGTAAATATCAACTTTACAACTATACAAACGAATATAGATAAAGTTTCTATTTGTTCTAGTTGTTCGGCGTGAAGTGGCGGCAATGCTGTCACGTCTAGTGATGGTGTTGTTGTCGCGTTTCGTTCGGTTTGTGAGACTAAACTCGTCATTAAGGGCCGGCAGCGCATCTGCTGGCCTTCTGGTCGTGCAGATGTCCATGGGCGCCGGTAGGCACTCCGGTGCCTGCTGTTTGCTCGTCTGCCCCCTTGTAACATAAAAAAAAAAAATGTTAAGTGCATTCTGTAAAAGCTCGTTATTTAGACTTTACAAACAGACCCTTAAATATACATACATATATGGGACGTTCTCGAACGTTAGAGTCATTGGCCAGGCTGGTCAAAGTACAATATCATAATGGCGGATGATTTTTAAGTAATTTACTTTTTGCGAAGAGTGAAGCCATTAAGAATCCTCCATCCTAAGCACACAGCCAATTACAGCACCAACTGTACTTGTGTACAATTACAATTTTTTCAAAACTAGCTATTGCCTATGGTTTTGCTCTTCTTTTCCTATAAATAAATAGGCCCTGAGTGTGTCAAGACACGGTTATATAGAAGGTGGCCGTATCTTCTTCTACTTAGCGTTGTCCCAAAGTACATGACCAGGGTCCTTTTTACCCGATCTTGTGCATGCCGTATTGTATGTCCATTGGCTTCCACATCCCCCTTTACCACATCCATCCACCGCTTCAATGGCCGACTGCAGGGCCTAGAAGGTGTCCATTTCTGATACGCAATAAAGTTTGTTAAATAACTTCAAAAGTTGTTATCGAATTACGTTGAAAATAAAATTCCTAATGTGTTTTTAACATTTTCTGTCGACTTGAAAAATTTCAGACTCTAATAGTTTGGTTATCCAAAGGGGGGGAAGCAACTTGCGGGCGGGCAGACAGGACGGATTGTGTGAAACGATAAGGCAAGGGTCAGCAACCTTTTGGAAGGCGAGGGCCGCATCGTTAAAAATTTAGATGCCGGCGGGCCGCATTTTTAAGAAACTAGATGCAGGCAGGCCACACTTGTAAAATATTTGTATGAAAACAGGTGTCCAGTTATTTATTTATATCGGTAAACATGAAAGCAATATGAAAACATAAAAGCAATATGCTAAATATTAGTATAATACGACAAAACTTTACGCTCGTGTAATGTAACTAACTTACTATTGTTTATTTATAAGAAATAGATGGCCATTTATAAAACAGCCGCGGGCCACAAAGAGTGGGGTCGCGGTACACTCTTTGCCGACCGCCTCTATAAGAGTTCCTTCCGGTGACTACGGAACCCTAAAAAAGATTTAGAAATATTTTGAGGAATGAATATATCCTTGCAACTTCAATTAAGCTTTTTGTAATGACTATATTAAGAGTGACCACGACGATAACAGCTCAATCGTTGTAAAAACCAAGCGCCTTACAAATTTAACTCCTATTTATACGGTACAGTTCTCGAGACATAGCTTTAATATTATAAGAATAAGAATAATTTATTTTGTAAGAATGTTATAGGTTATTTGTAAACGATCCAACTAAATTAATAGTATGCAAAAAGTATAGTAAAAATATACACATAAAAATAAAATGAGAAACCTGAATAATTTTACAGTATTATATACACAATAATAAAAAATTACAATCACATACACTTAAAGATTATAAACGGAAAATGAAAAAAAAAATTTTTAATGTTATCACGAGCTTCCCATATTTTATATTAAAAAGTCTTCGATATCATAATAACATTGATCCAAAAGCCATCTGCTAAACTATCTGCAATGCAATATCTAGTACAATATGTAATACATGTGATCATACCATCTGTGACATATTAATTAAAGGCTGGACCGAATAATTTACGAAGCTTCTTCGGCCAAACTGGCTCACTGCTACCTACACGCTTACCACTTCACAATAAGGACCATTTTCCCCCGCTCTAATACCGCGATTTTACAAATATAAAGTTGAAAACGGCCACATCGGAAATCCCTTTAGACGTTCACCTCATACCGGTTTATTAAGTTAGTTTTGTAAATATGTAGCTGAAAGGGTATGTTTTTAAGGACTATTTTGAAACTGTCTGAAGGATCTAACAGAGCTGGGGTGGTGATTTTTAGGGTTTCGTAGATCTACAAGGATCCCTTGTAATTTCGTTCTGTCCGTCCGTTTGTCCGCTCGCAAGGTGGCCCCCCCTAGGATTTTAAAACTATTACATGTAGAGGCTTGAAATTTTCCATGTGAATCGAACATGCTAAGAACTCATTAGAAAAATTATATTGAGTGTAATCGGATAACAAATTTTGAAGATACTTAACAAATACCTTTATCACGATACGTAACCCTTCCAAACGAACGTGTGTTGACACGTTCTTGGCCACTTTATTTTAATAACTCTTGAGCATAGCGAGTTTTTAGTATAAATGTAATTTTTTTAATCTAATGTATAAAATCTCGTGTCAGTGTTTGTTGCCAAACTCTTTCGTAACGGCTGACGGATTCTTTGTGATTTTTAAAGCTACTAATGCCTGATTTTCAAATCTTTTCGACTATTTCTTTTAATTGGAAGTACTTTTATAAGCTTTGTTGGTAACAATATAACGATTTTTTTAATGTATCAAGAACTAATGACCTCACAATAATGCAGTAACTGTATCTTAAAATCTTGTCCAAGATTAAAAATAAACTAAAAAATTTGCAAATAAGAAACATCCCGCTTTTTAAAAAGTTTATTAACGAAGTTTAAAAGATAAATAACAATTGTTGAAATAAGTTTTTTATTCCATTTTTTATGAATTTCTATCTTATATATACAAGTAATTATAAAAATATATCTTTCAAATCCTCATTGTACTACACGCAATGAAGACATTATTAAAAGAGGTGTTATATGTTTTTTTTCAGCTTTTATTAGTATCGAGCATTTTTTGACCTTTTCTGAATTTTTTTACTATTTCTTAGTTTTTTAGTATTTCTTAGTTTTGTGATGATCATTGTTCAATCTTCGTTTTGTTCCCGATCGCACCCTTTATACTGGGCTTGTCCAATAAACTCAGTGATGTTCTGCCAACTGCTTGAATCAATGGTTGTCATTAAATCAGACTGTATGTACGCTAACTGGACTGAAAATTGTGTAAAATGAATTAAATGTAAGGCGCTCCCTAGACCTACAATAACATCGTACAGTTGAAAGGCGCTTTCAACCCAAACGATCAATTATATTGCCCAATAATACAGACAGCGCAATGTTTATATTATTATAAGCTTACTTTTAGATTCTCTTTTCCCGCTATTTGTGCACATCGAAACAAAAACACAAACTGAAAAATATTGCGCAGTAATTACCCTAAACGATGCAATGGAAAAATACGGTGCAATAAAGATTAAACTCGCTCAAACTTTTGCGCAATATAATTGACTGTTTAGGATGGGTGATCCATTCTAGCACTGGTTTATATTTGATATCCGACCTCCTCCGTGTTTCGGAAGGCACGTAAAACAGTGAGATCCGATTAATGTCACTTTGTAATATTAATTGGGTCTTTGTGATATATTCATGAGGTTGTAGAAACCGTGGGGGGTCCAACGATGACGTCAGATTGCAATCGTATATGTATATGATAGTAATCTTAACTCGCCCCCACAGCCATATCCTTTACAATCTAAGCGGACCATGGTATTTAACCAGGATAACGCTAGGAAGAAGGTCATTTATATCGACATTTTAAAACTTAACAAATATTAATATGTGTATATAATGTTAATATAAATAAAATAAATTGATTATTGAAAAGGATACAGTTGCCGCAGATGAAAAGTATAATAAAGTAGATGCAAGCCAAGATGCCAAATGTACCAACGCCACCGTAAGCCTTGATGCCCTCGTACATGACGGCATTCCAATCTTCACCTGTCAAGATCTAGAAATCAATATGTCCATGAATTATTTTAAAATATAAAGAAAACTGCCTGCAAAAACACCAAGTAACTAAAAAGCAAAAACAAAAAAACCATTCATTTGCAAGATTGTGCATGTTACAATATAAACAGTATCAAGAACCAATCTGCCATACAACTGCGTGCAAATGTTGTTGTAGGTATTATAATATTCATTTATATACTTACACTAGCGGACCAGGCAGACGATGTTCTGCCCGAACGTTGGGCTACTTACTATTTAATTCTATGTCCCCGTCCCCGTTCCCGTATTAATAGAAATAACGAGTGACTACGAATCGCTTCTGCTTTGTGCAGCCGTAATAAAGTGCAAATTGACTCTTTGACGTTAGGATCACGCCTACATCGTTGACAACAGTGAGTGCTTGTAATTTAATATGAACTTTACGGAATAGCAATAAAGTTCAAAAAGAATCTACATTTAAGTTAGAAAAGGTTTATATCGGAAAAAGAAAAGGGGGCTATTTTTAGGGTTTTCACGGCAAATAATCGAATTTTTCTCGCCGCAAAAACCATCCTTGGACTTCAACGAACATTTAAAAAAAAGAATTGGTAAAATTGGTCCAGGCGTTGTTGAGTTATGCGCTTACCAACACATTTTGCGATTCATTTTTATATATATAGATATATATAAATGCCCTATAAGCAAAACCTTTAATCTAAATCGCTCCAGGATCAATGTAGTGAGATATGCTCCTCTAAGCAGATTAATGGAGACCTATAACGTACTGGTCATGTAAAGGTGATATCGATATTCTCTCCTGTAGTAATTATTTAAAATTTCTTAAATTATGTTAAGACATTATTGAAGAATGATCTTTGATTTTATCTCCTAATCTCTGCTTGCTTGTAATTCTAAAAAATATTGTATACACCTGAAATGGCGCGTCGTATTGAACTATTTTGTACACCTTTTAAATGTTGTATTGTATATGACGATGTCGATGGTGTGTCTTTTAATAAAATAAAATAAAAAATATATTCAGAATACACAAAACGTTCAGAGAAGCGATACAATCTCAAAGTCAAAATTGATCATTAATCAATGCCTAACAAAATACTTTCATACTATTACTTATTAGGCACCTATTCATGTATTGAAGTACCATCGGTACCATCTGTATTGGTTTCAAATTGTTAGAGTAGTAGTGGGTCACATTGTTAAAAAATATATGTAGGTGGGCCGCACTTGTAAAATAATTATTTGGATATAGATGACTAGGTATTGTATTAAAAATGCTAAATTTTAATACATACGTTGTTTTTTATACTTTAGTATATCTAGATAAAACATGGCGATTGTGTAATGAATGTAATTATTTTTATCTATTTACAAGAACTAGGATGCCATTTACGAAACAGTCGCGGGCCTCAAATAGAGGGGTTGCTGATCGCCTAATTGCAGGGGTTCATGTGAACTCTGCGCCTGTTTGCATCCACTCATATATGATAAAAATGTTACCACGTCATATATCAGTGTGCTCATCGTCAGATTTACTCGGAAACCCGCCAGTACGTCCTCCGTAGGGCCGACTCTGTGAAGCAGCTGGGCACCGCCGTCCTCGACTCCCGCGTGACTGTGGTCACGGCCAGCGCACTGGACCGAGCTTTAACTACGGCTGACAAATACGTGGACAAGTACCTACCACCTGACTACCAAGATGCTGCTGATGGTAAGCATAATATTCTCTCTTTCTTATTGGTCCTAGTAAATGTTTTTGTCGTGATGACGTCATACACGTCGATGAAGGCTGGCTGCATGTACGAAAAAACATGATTCATTGTCACGTTTCGCCTGAGCTGATCATGCATGCGAGAGCGTGGAACGAGCAATAGACAGGCACCATCGGCCTCGTCGACATTTTCACGTAAAATTATCGTCTGTAAGCCGATTTTACACAAAACCAATTTTTTCGAGATCAATCTTTTGGCTGGTCACTCTTGTGTCTGCCTCTGTGACTGTTCCTTGAACAGATTTATTACCTGATCTCTTCCATATTAAATGTATTCATAACCTCTTCTCATTTTGCGCATTATCTTCGAGCTTATAAAATTGCTACAAACAAATAGTTTGATATTTAAATATTTGAAAAGCGTAAAAAAGAAAATAAAAAACTCACTTTTACATTTATACTATTACATTTACTTTTCACTCTGTGTGTAAGCATATTCGATTAAAACTGTTAATTCATATAATGACGTTAACTATCTCAGTCACATAATTACTCGTAGTGTTGGATTTATCTTTACAAATTGGTAATTTATTGTTATCAGCAGACGGACATAAACGTCTAATTTATATTAGATTCGTGAACTTCGATGTTTTATCTTTCGTCTGGATGTTGTCTAATTGGACCTCTATCTTCAGTCTAATTACTTCATTCAGACTTTTGATTTCGTACAATTTTAACTTACTAATACATACTACTAGACCGAACAACTACAACAATTCTTATGTAAGTTCGCCACATACGACCTTTTGTTACGAGTCTTATAACAAAACAGTACTGGGAATATTCATATTTGTCTAATATTTTTATATTCCAATGACTTCTTCATACTCTAATGCCGGAGACAGACATAGCGCAAAGTGTTTGTACACTTCTGTCCTTGAAGTCTACAAAGTTCTAAAACTTTGCGCAGCTACACATAGTCCCTGGCCACACTACATGATCAATGAAACAACGTCCTCGACGGCGGGGACGTGGTCCCAGATTCGCGACGACCTCCGCGCGCTTCGGCGCTCGGAGGCGTCAATCTACTTACGTCCGATAACTCCTCCACACACGGGGGCTTTCATTTTTTTATTCGGAACCCTAAGTATTTTTCAAAAATTTATGTGGCTATGTTAAGGGTCCCGTCGAAATCGGACCAGCTATTCCGGACATTACCCGGAAAAAACAGACAGACGGACAAAATTTTTTTTAACTTGCGATTTTTTTATACATATCTTATATACATATAATCATATGAGATTTAAAAAAAAAAAAACAATTTTGTAACAAACAGGAACTTCAATTTTATTTATATGTATAGATTATTAAATTAAGTATTTTTCTCACATTTTGATCATTAAACATGTCAGCTCAAAAAGGCCATTTTTTAGTTAATAGAACTTTATTGCCTATCGTTTTTCTTATAGCTCACTAACAGTTCTATAAACACATATTTGTATGACAACCCGTATCACACATATCTAAAATTTTATATAAACCATTTTTAACAGTTATGTCACCCATAAAAAATAATGAAACGGACAAAGAAACCGTTTTCGAAAGTTCATAATAAAATAAGTTGTGAATCGAAGTTGTTTTTGGATCGGATAATATCCCATCACTACCGGTAACAATGAATTTCCCCACTCGTCAAGTCACTACTTTCGTTGCGGTAGTGGTTTTGGTTTAGTGAATTATTAGGTTTTGGGGCTGAAAAGATTTGAATATTTACATTAAACTTTCATTGCTTTAATACAAAGCTTTTTCGAACAAAAGAGCTTAAGCTTAGCAGTTAAGCACGGAATTTCATATTGAAAGCTTTTAATCGCGGTTTTATTTTGGAAGAAAATGCTAAGATTTTCCCTGATTTTATCAGTAGACCAACTTTTCTGGTTTCAATCAATTTTGTAGTTTAGGTAAATGTACTAAGAGATTAATTATGAATCTATGCTACTAAAAATAAAAATAAATCAAACGCATAGACAAAAAAAAAAACTATTATCATACCAGAGCCCGACATAGCTCAAAGTGTTTGTACATTTTTGGCCTTGAAGTCTACAAAGTAATACAAAACATTGTACAGTTGCACAAAGTCCCCGGTCACACTACATGATCATTGAAATGATCATTTGAATAAAGCTATCTATCTGGCTTCAGTAGCTTTTTTATAAGCGTTTTTGAACGTAACTTTATATAATTATTATTTTGTAAAAAGTCTTAAATTACTATCAATGGGCTGGTTTTCGAAATTATTTTGTCAAAATGTGAAATAAATTGAAAAGGTTACTTTAGAGCAGAGATCTGCAACCTTTTGGCAGGCAAGGACCACATCGATAAAAAATATATGTAGGTACGCAGAACACATAGTTAAAAAACAATAACATAGTCGGACCGCACTAGTAAAATAGTTATTTGAAAAATGGTCTATCTATTTCTGTAGGTAGATAATAAAAGCGAAATTTAAAAAGCTACATTTTAGTACATGTGTTCTTTTTATTTCAAGTTTAGTACATCACGACATAACTCTGCGTTCGTGTAATTTAATCATTATCTTTTTAAAAGAATGAGTTTGCTATTTACAAAACAGTTCCGAGCCTCAGAGAGAGCTGGCCCACGAGGGTCACCAGTTTACTCTTGTTTTTCTGTTCGAATTATTAAGTCCTTACATTTGAAATTGGCGTTTTGTCGCACTGGCCACTTTGATTTCAAATATCTCCTCTTTGGTTAGGAATTCCTACGGCCTGCTCTGTGGACCTGCCCCTTCTAAAGCCAAATTGATTCGGGGATAGTAAATTATTGTTTTCTAGAAAGCAGTATTATCCGCCTTTCTAGTCTCAGCCACCAGATAGGAGGATATCCCGCCTAAACCATATTAAACAGGTAAATATGAATGTAATTTGAAAATACGTCTGCGAATAAAATGAGGAAAAATCTATGGAATGCTGCAACTCTAATAGCTACAATAACTGCTGCTGTCCATCTGTCCATTACACTGATTTTCCTTAAATTCCGTAACATGAAGTTTGATTCTGACATAATAAAAGTGTAATAAAATGAAATAAAAAAAATTGGCTCCTTATTTATTTACTTATTTGAATAGAATATGACTTTTCGAGGATGACATCAGACGGTCTTAACTTACCCCACAGCCGCATTCTCTACAATTTAAGCGGGCCCTTGTAATGACTGGATAAAGCTAGGTAGAAGATGATTGACAAGACTATTACACTTATTAGTTTTAACTTTTAGTTTTAATATTAATTTTCATTACACTTTTTAAATCTATTAGTACTGCTTATACATTTATTATGTTTAGCACCTAGATCGATTTGTTAATGTAAGGAAGGGCGGGGACTCCTAGCACAAGTAACATAAATTACTTAAAAGAAGTTCTCCAGTTGTTATATCTATAAGCTTAGATCTATGTATGCTATCGAAATAAATGATTTTTATTTATTTACTTATAATAACTTTGGCAATATTTTTGCAGAGCCATCATCTTTTGTCGCACGAAGCTGGATTGCGACAACATGGAACGCTACCTCAAGTCTTTCGGCAACGAGTTCTCGTGCGTGTGCCTGCACGGGGACCGCAAGCCTGCCGAAAGGAAGGCCAACCTCGAGAAGTTCAAGCAAAAGCAGGTCAAGTTCCTCATCTGTACAGACGTGGCTGCCCGAGGCATTGACATATCGGGGTTGCCTTTCAGTGAGTAAAAGTATAATTACTTATTAATGTTCCTGACTTTGAACAACACGTTCTTGTAAAAAAAGGTTAACCTTGACAAGTTCAAACAGGAGAAGAATAAGATCCTCATATGCACGCACAGACTAGCCAACCAATTCAATTTGTCCAAAACATAATCACTATTATGTGTATAAAAACTTTAATTACTTAACAACTAGAATAATCATTCTGTATTTCATTATTGTTGAATCAATCGATTCAGGTTGAGAAAGCATTTAAAATTGTATTAATTTGTAATAAAAACAGGAAACAAATTGCTAAAATTACTTCTACTACTAGGTGCTATAGAGTAAGTAAACATGTTATTTCAGTGATCAACGTGACCCTACCGGACGAGAAGTCGAATTACGTGCACCGAATCGGTCGTGTCGGTCGCGCTGAGCGCATGGGGCTCGCCATCAGTCTCGTGTCCACAGTACCAGAAAAGGTAAGTGGAGTCCCTCACCTTAATCTCAGCTAGTACTAAAGTTAAACCTATTTAGAAATGTGTTGAGCGAAGGCTCATTAGTAAAAACTTCTTTAGGCGCTTTGGGCATTTTTTGAGATGAGGAAAAAAACCGTTGAATTCGCGTCATCATCACCGAACGCTTTGCATCAGCCATTTCCATACTCATATTCCATAACCTACACATTATATGCTTTATGTGTGTGTTTATAATTTTTAGCGTGACATAGGAATGTTTTGCATTTTTTTATGTTATAAGGAGCAAACAAGCATGCACCTAAGTGCCTACCGACGCTCATGGACATCTGCACGACCAGAAGGCTAGCAGATGCGTTGCCTTTAATGACGAGTTTAGGCCATCGCGAAGTCTCACAAACCGAGCGAAACGCGACAACAATACCATCACCTGATGTGACAGCATTGCCGCCACTTCACGCCGATCTTATGTGAAAAAGAGGTACTGGTACCCTGACGCACCGGCCCAATTCGGCTACAAGTGTGGCGCTTTTTTTGAATTGTTTGAACCTTTAGTTGAATTGCATCTCAGAAAACAGAAGAAAACCCATTACGAAGACCTATTTTATAAAGATTATTTATATTTGTAGTAGCGTTATGACATCACAACCCCACTAGCAATTATTCACTCTAAATGGTGACGTGACAGTCTGCCTCATCATGTGCCAAGTGTATTGATAGTGGCCGGCCCTTGTCAACTGTAAGAGGGTGTAAGTGTTTATGTTTGTTAGTAATAAAAGGCCCAACTTGAGCTATTGGTCTGTAGGATCGTAATCTCTTCTCGATTACACGCTATTAATTTATCAATCTTAGCTTAAAATGCTCAACGGTGGAAGGTATAGTCAACCAAGAAATTGGTTTGCCACTCGAAGGTCGAATGTCGTTTGCACGTCAATTAGTTAAAAGGTTCATTTTTGCTTGTAGTGCATTACGTTAATTTATAACAATAACTCTTAGCAAAATTTTCTTTAAGTAGGAGCTGTCATCCAAATTGGTAAAGCACTTTCTTGGTCGGCTGTACCTCGGGAATCCGTAAGTTTAGAGTTCATCCCGAAGATACTAGGATATTGTCCTGGTTACATCAAAGGTGCTCAATGTTATTTATTAAATACTAAGTGTGCCCGCAACTTCGTCCGCGTAAAATTAGTCAAAAAAAAAACAATTTTAGCGTGATGCTATATATATAAAGAATTTTTCAAACGAACCACTATTTCCTGAGACAAGCGCGTTCATGCAAAAAGACAAACAAACTCTTCACCTCTATATATTAGTATAGATTCGGACAATCTACAGATTAGCCCATCTATGGATTACAATAGGTAAGTGATGATATTGAAGATGGAGAAGAATATGCTGAAGATGATATTGAATATATACTTTTATTAATTTAGGGCTCGCTGTTTTTGAAAGGGGTTATCCCCACAATCGTATTATCAAATCGTGACCATAGGAATCTCGTACGCAGTGCTCTAAATTATATTTAGTTATAAAGTGCAGAAAGATAATAAGACAATAACACCATGTGGAGAAGAATATCATGATGCAAATAAAGGAGAATACAATCTATATGTATAAAACTAAATCCCTATCTCCCTCGGACCAAGGACCACGCGCGAACGGCTTAACCGATTTCGCAAATTGTTTTTTCGTATTTGTTATTGCCAGTAGAAGGTTCTTATCAAAAAAAATTAAGGAATTTGCTCGGATTTTGGCGAATATGTAAGAAGACTTAACCGCCATATTAAATTATAACTAATGTAACCTTAGCGCTTTGCTCAATTAAACTCTTTTAATGTTGACATAACCTTTTTGTTTGACATAACATTGACAGAATATCGTTAAAAACAAATGATTGAACTATAAACTCTAATAAATATAGTGGCCAAAAGTGTACCAAGACATCATAAAGAAGGGTTCCGTATCTCGTACGCGATATATTTGTTAAATAACTTTAAAAGTTATCCGGTTTTGCTCGAAATAATGTTTCTAAAGAGTATTTAGCATGACCTATCAACATGGAAAATTTCAAGTCTCTACATCTAATAGTTTGCAAATAATAGAGGAAGACCAGACGGACAGACTGAAACTCTAAGGGTTCCTTGTAGGACTACGAAAACGTCCAAAAATTTGTAATATTTCCAAAAGCCCACTATAATATAAAAATTTTAATATTATAGTCTGCGAAAGATTAGTATATAGCGTATAATAGCAAATATAAGAAGTTGACAATAAGAATCAACTTTCCATAACATAAGGGGCAATCCAGATATTACGTCACACGATAAATTATCACCAAAATGTCACACTGTGTGTGACAGGCTTTGCGACGTTACACGGTCAAATGTCTTTTAACATACTACATAAAATAATTAAAAAACTGTGCTTTTCTCGTTAATGTGATTAGTTACTCCAAGGGGCTCAAAATGTGACAATCTGTGACACGGACGGGGGGAGGAATTTCAAAAATCGTATGACGTAATTTACGGATGACTCAAAAAGTCTGCCGCATATGACAGGTTTTTGGACTCGGTTACAGATTCGGGTTTTTTCATCGACTGTGACTGAGCAATCTATTTCTTTACGGCAAGTAAATTGTGTTTCAAAAACAATTGTCATATGAAGCAAACATAAGGCAGATTTGGATATAGTGAACACTCTTATTTATACCTGTTTCGAAACGTATTAAAACCTACATGGTATTAACTTTTTGTGATGAAGTAATTATGAAAATAAATATTATTTATAATGGCGCCTCTACACTTTCTAGCGTGTGCCTCGTCTGAGAGTTCTCGCATAGGTCGAGGAGCGTGCGTGACCAAAAGTGACTGCCAGGCATCGCGAGACTGGGCGAATATACTGTTAAAATAATATATATTATTATTTAATAAATATATTATTTTAACATTAGATAATAAATGTTCCAGAAAGTTGTCTTAGTTACACTATTTATAATTCAAGAATGGCTGAACCGATTTGACTGAGAATTGGTGGGGAGATAGATTCGAACCACAAGACGGATAGGATAAAAAAAGATCATCAGGAAAGGGGAACGGCAATGGGAATGGGAGCGGAAATAATAGTATAGTAGTAGTGAGTAACCCAAAGTTCAGGCAGGACATCGCATGCCGGGTCCACTAGTTATGTTATATGATGTTTTGACATAACTATTTTAAGATCCCACTCCGTATCATTACCCCTGTAGACTCTCGCAGTCGCCCACTTTCGCCGTCCCTCGTGGAGAGTTTAGAGCCGACATATAGAAGACAATTAGGGATGAACCCCTATTCAATTAAGTTAAAATGTCACAAAGGTGCTTGCATTATTTATTTATTATCACAAACATTCCTGATAATGCATAACAAACAAAGCTCATTTTGGGTTGCTGAGCCGCTCCAGTAAGTAAGTAATTAACATTTATGTTAATGTTTTCTCTATCCGTTAAAACAAAACATTATTAATCTAAACTAGGCATAATATTTGTGATTCACTATATGCAATTTGCCCATCATTAAGGTATCCCGGTTGTAACCCCGGCGCCGCTGGGATATCGTCGGGGCTACTCATCGCAAAATACTTTAAAACAAAAGTTAAAGTTAGAGTGGAATAAAAATATTTGCCTCAATTTAAAGTATCCTTTCACAAAACTTATCTGTTTCCAGATTATATTGACTTGAAAAATATCTAAGGGCTTTGAAAATGTGTTCTCGGGATTTCTAAAATGACTTATAATTAGTTGCTTGACCTGATAGTTAGCGCTTTATCCTAAAAGGATATATATATTATGTAATAAGTATTTGTTAAGGCACTAATTTCAGTCTAGATTCGTAGTTTTTCATAGTGACACCCGCTTTGTATTCCATTTCTTCTGACACTTCAAATGTGTCAAGAGAGCGCTCTCAGCGCTGACATCGTTAGTTGTTAGCGAGAAAGAAAGCGTAGCGGACTTTTCATGATAATAAAAAAGTAGAATACAAGTGTATTTTTAATGAACACGCATAAATGAGCTGTGACAACGCGTACACAGATAATAAATGATTAATGAAGAGAGTAAAACAGATTATAAATTCAAATTACACGTCTCATAACGCCAACCTGTGAAATATAATTATTCGTTAGTTATAAACTTATGATACCGAATAATACACCCATTTTCGATGGGAAACAGGGCGCCATAATTTTGAAGTGAATAAAAAAAATACGTTGACTGTTTTGAACATGATCGTGCCAGTTCCACACACACAGAAATAAGGATGTCCAAGGAAATATTTATTAATCAGTTTTTTTTACACTAAATAAAATAAACATCAGAAGTGGAATACCAAAGGAATACGGTCGTTTTTAGTCCAGGAAATCGATCAATTTTGATTATATGAGAGTAGAGCATTCCCCAAACTCGTTGCGCATCGCGTTGTGAAGTAAGCAATAACATCGCAATGTAACGAATGTAACAGAAACAGGACATGAAGACTGTTCGCGGTTGCACTTGCGTAAGGGGTTTGAAGAGAAAAGAAGGTCCCATTATTTACTAACCAACAGCCTAAAAATATTGTTTCCGACCTTAAAAAATATCTGATAAATTTTAATTTAGAGGGACTACCGAACTTTTATCTTAATTCACAAGTTACCTCAGCTATTTCTACACCATCAATATTCACCATCGTAAGAGCAGAAATTTCTACAGCGAGAGAGAATAAGATTTGAAATAACAGACAGAGATTAAACTTGTAAGTTTTAAATACAATGAGCTTGAAACAACATTCTATGAAAAATTGCCTGCAAGAGACGCATACAAACAGTAAAAAGGCCAAAGTAAACTCCACGTTGGTTTAATGCTCATAACAAAACATGGCAGTTTAATATACAATTAATTTTCAATAAAATTCCAATTAACATTTTAGAGACTGGTCAAACTGAACAAACCACCTTCGCAGAGCTGTTCCCGTAATTAATGTTTGCTCCAATTATAACAAACGATGCCAACGTCATAAAAAAATTCTAATTTTCCCCTCCCAGATTTTTACATAGGAAAACAATTAAAATTGTGTAAACAGTTGTTTTTCATAATATGTTAATATTATTTTGGATGTTGAGTTGAGGAGGTCGTGGCCTAATTAGTGGTCGGCATTCTATTATCCATATATTATATTATTCCCGTTCCGTTCTTTTGGAAAGATCATACCAGATTTGGCTAGGCAGGGGAGGGAACACTGGCAGTGAAGATGAGTGTTAGTGATCACTATAAAAAGTGCGCTCTTAAACCTACACCTAGATCACAAGTCCCAGGCACTGCTATGGTTGCTTCCTCTGCAACGCGATGGACCCGGCACCTGCACGGTGAATCTATGGAATGCTAAGAAATTCATTTCAATATAACAGAAAATAATCTACTAATTTCCAAAAAAATATGTGTAATCTTGAAATCAATAATTGGAGATGTATTATATATATTTTAAGCAAAATAGAAAGTGACTGTGCTTAGAGAAGATTGCCTGAAAGACCTATAACTATAAAAAGAGGCAACAGGCATTGGCACATCTCTGTATGTAACCGCACCCAATGGATACTTAGTGTGTTGGTTATGATCCTTAGTAATGAGGGAAATAGGAAACAAGAAAATTTAAAATATTACAGCCTGTATACAATACAAGGTTTCATTTAGTCTTAACTGATAAAAAGAGATCTTCTTGATCTTGCACATCCAATATATCTTCTTCATTTTACTTTACGATTAATTAACAGGTATAATTATGGCCTAATTTTTAACACACGTTTTTATGCTAGAATGGATCATTTTAAGGCATCCCAAACTGGTTTTAGAGATAAATTAAAGCTGAGTTATGCAAATTATATCAAAGAATAATTGTATTGAAAACTATCAACAAAATAAATGGATTAGTCATTGTTCTTACCCGAATAGTGAGCCGAGGAACGATTTCGAAGAATTTAACTTTTTCTCTGCCTCTGCTATTAACTGCATCGCTTTTTGTTCATTGTCTGCCATCTTTATGGCTTTTCACGATAATATTCCAAAAACTAACACCTATTTCACTGAAATTATCAACTTATTGACAAAATGTCGTCACTCCTACCGAGTGAAAATTCCCGTCGCTGTCATCGATTTGTTTCAGAGTTGCCACATTAAAATGCTAAAATATTAAAAGTCCGTGTACAGATTCTGTTACAATGGAAGACGTAGACATACACTTTACTTTTGATTTCATGTTTTGTAGCGATGTGGTCACTAAAGTGTAACTATGTCTAACATCCTTACTCTGTAGAGTAGTGAGTAAGTGCTTGTTGAATTTCGAATATGAAACATAATTAATTGGCGCGCAAAGTCAAACCATTCTAAAAAAAAGGAAGAAGATAGTTTGTAAGCAATTTTTTCTTTTTCCTTTTAAACTATCTACAAAAAAAAATTCTACTAAACATTGAAATTTATATATTTAGGTTCCTTGCCTCCGTAGGAAAAAAAGGAACCCTCATAGGAACACTTCTACGTTTGTCTGTCGACTAGGACCCTTTTTCTAGTGAATTCGAAAAGAGATTCAAAACCTATATGGGACTTCCCGCTGGCTTAGAATCCTGAAATTTGGCAAGATGCTTCTTTACATTGTAAACAACAATTGTTGTTTAATGTCAAAAAGCATTAAAAAAAATAAAGAGACGAATTTCTTAGCATTCCATGGATTCACCGTGCGGGTGCCGGGACCATGGCGTTGCAGAGGAAGGAACCATAGCAGTTTCCGGGAATTGTGACCTAGGTGTAGGTTTAAGAGCGCGCTCTTTATAGTGATCACTAACACTCACCTTCACTGCCAGTGTTTCCTCCAACGCATCTTCTCAGCCTTCTGATCGTGCAGATGTCTATGGGCGTCGATAAGCACTTCGGTGCCTGCTGCCTGCTCGTCTGCCCCCTTGTAACATAAAAAAAAATAAGAAAATCACTGAATACTCGCAGACGAAGTGGCGGATTACAGCTTGTTCTTAATAATACTATCGGACCCAGCAGACACTGCCTCAACGTTTGCCTACTAAATAAATAATAAAAACAATCAAGATAAAAACTGTTCTTTATTTATATTATGAAATTACAGTTACTTACGAAATTTTATCAAAATCGGTTTAGTAGGTTCAGATTTCAGATTTTACACTGAAAATACTTCGTGGCAACAGATCTGTATAGATTATTACTGGTCCGTTAGTGCAACGAGCTGTGACCTTGTCTTCCGCTCCGGGGGTCGTGGGTTCTATTCGGGTCTCGAGTCTGGGTGTATTTTTTTATATGTATGTATTTAAATATTTCTAAAAAAAATATTTGTGTATAACAGGCGTCTGTTATCTATAACAAAGACATTAAGTTAGTCTACCTTAGGAACAGACGTCCGTTTGTCATATGGGCCTGTACATATTTATTCATTAATTTCATGTTTCTTACAGTATGTATAGATTTGGATATTAAAATATATTTATTTTCAACTCTAACTTAGGAATGAAAACTAAATTATGATTTACATCTAATACAGGCTATGACTTGTAGTAAATCTATATAATTGAACGCTGTACCACCAAAGATGTTTACCTTATCGCAAATTGCCTGAAGCACCTAGCTTGAATAATTAAACCAGTTAATATTATAGTGGTGTGAACTAACCACGGGGAAGTTATGAATTATTTAGTGCACTAATGCCGTTTCCGATCATTGCTTACCTATAACTGAAATGTTGCCCAATTTATACTATTAAGTAAAACTGAAATATCAGTCGGTAACATGGAAATAACGTTATTGTAACGGAACGAGCCGTGGCCAGCTGTCAAATTAAAAAAAAGTTTTTAGGCGGGAATAGTAAAACGTCAGATGAGTTAGAGCGGGATTAAATAAACTGTATTAGCTTTTACTCGAATTATTTATTATTTATTATTATTTATTTATTATTAGTCGAATAATACTTGTTTTTAGATATTTTAAGTTTTATTTCTTAAAATTATAGTCGGAGTTACCTATGTAAAGAAAAATAAGAAAATTTTAGAATACTTAACTACCATACCAAATTATTTTTAATCTAACCTTTAGCGCTTTTGACAATTTATACTTTTTTAATGTAACCTTATGGCGTTTGACTGTTTGATAATACGCCATAAGGTTACATTAAAAACGACAGAATGCGTGCTGCCAATATCGTCAAACATGATGTAGAAAAAACTGTATATCGTTTAATGTGTTAAACGATATACAGTTTTTTATAGATAGAAATAAGTTTCCAAGCTGTATATACGCGCATAAAAGATATATAATAAAAATGGCCAAAAGCGTGTCCACGACACACACTTATATACAAGGATTCCGTATCTGATACGCTATAAACGTATTTGTTAAATAACTTCAAAAGTTGTAGTCTGATTGCGTTCAGAATAATTTTCCTAATGAGTTTTTAGCATGGTCAATCAACATGGAAAATTTCAAGTCTCTACGTCTAATAGTTTGGAAATGTTAATAATTGGTGGCAGATTTCTTTAACACAGTAGCTACAGGTACATCGGATATATAAATAATAACGTATTTATTATGGGTACTGGTATCCGGACGCGACGGCCCAATTCGGCTACAAGCATGGCGCTACCTCTAATTACGATTAATATCACAAAGTGACATTAACTTCCGAAACACGGAGGAGGTCGGATATCAAATAGTTCAAAGTTCAAAAATGTATTCGCAAAAACATGCTTTTTGTTGGTAAATTGAATAAATAAACAAAGTAAGACGTCATCAATGACGCCTTGCGTGTATTCATCCCCATCAAAACCTGACTACAGAAGTTATGACATTGATGTCAAGTCGAGTGTCAAGTCAAAGTGCTTACCAACAGACCATATGACATTGTTTGTACATTTTGCTTAGTAGCTCAAAGTGTTTGTACATTTTTGACCTTGAAGTCTACAAAGTTGTACAAAACTTTGTGAAGTTACACAAAGTCCCTGGCCACACTACATGATCTTTGAAATGATACTTTTTCCCAATTTGTAAACACTTTTTAGCTACTAGTGCATTTTGTTACTGCCTTTAATTGGAATTATGTGTAATGTGTCTCTATATATTATCATTCTGTTGGTGGTTCAAATAAAAAAAAAAATGAAGCCATGTCCGGCTCCGGCATAAACCGCGCCAACTTTATCTATGACACAAACACGAGACATTATAGCAAACTTCGTTGGTGAAATTTCATTTAAACCGGATAATTTATTACGTCGGAATTATACCAGAACGTCCGGCAGATGTGCTCAATACATTTGCAGAAGACCGGGGTCACTCGCTGTATTAAATAACTCTCCGACAGCTAAATAAGTAGGGGACGCGCGCGACGTGGCTTTCCTCAATTATATTAAACGTAAGCAGTTTTACGAGGAAGACCGTCCATATTCGTTTACGATACTACCACTGAGAAATACCTACTAAATTATATCAACTCAACCTTTTTATCTCTAACTCTATAAACTATATACTATCGTGAAACCTCTATTTTGTCAGACGCGAAGAATTTATCATAATAGTCCAAATCCTTTGCCTTTTTTTGTCAAATTCCCTTTCAAGTAATTCATACGATGCAGAATGATAATTTACGAAAATACTAGTAAATATAAAAATTGTAACGTTATTTATAAATGAATCCCTAAAAAATGACAATAGGTAACACCCATGAAAGTGGAATATATTATATTCTAGTTTTATATACCACTAGTTGTTAGCCGTGATTTCGTCCGCGTAAAATGAGGTGAAAAATCCTAGCGTGGTGATTAGCTATGAACTTATATCCTTCCTCGCTAAATGGGCTATCTAACATTCAAAGAATTTTTCAAATCGGACCAGTAGTTCCTGAGATTAGCTCGTTCAAGCAAACACACAAACTCTTCTGCTTTATATATTAGTCTATTGGTATGGATTACCCATAACCGTAGCCCATTTTAGGATGTGAACACATGGTTCGTAATTATAGACACTTTAATTTTTCCAATGACATAGTAAACCTTTTTTGTCACTTGCTTGGGTTTGTTGAGAAGTTGATTCAAACGTTGTCCGATAGATGGCGGTAGTAAATTGAAATAAGTTTACGGCTCTTGGAAAAAGTTAAAAAATTTGAAGGTTTTTAAACGAACATAAATACCAAGAAACGTACATATTATGAAATTATCAACTATGAGTGCGAATTAATTCTTGTACATTTTATTTTCATCAATCAGATTCTAAACCATGGTTCATCAAGCGTAAACAATTACCTAATGAGGACTTAACATTCTTAGCAGTTTTAACATGCAACGTAATATAATGAAAACTTCACATGTCTATAAAGGATTCCCTTTAGCAGATTTAAGTGAATTATTATTAATATTATTAAATTTCTTCATTGTGAAAACCATATAATTATTTATCACAAAATTAAGTGTCCCTGACTTTTGAGATAGTATTTAATAACAGTAGGTCAGATGTCCTTTACTTCCCTTACATAGTGATTACAAAAAAACCTCAAAACTAACATAAAAGAAAATTTATACAATTATGTGTGTTGGTGCATGTGTGTACGGGTATGTATTTATGTGTTGGTGTGTATGTGTTATTGCGTGAGTGTGTTTGTGTGTTTTAGTTTGAAGCTTCTTTATTTGAGTCCTTTTAGTGTCTTTAATATAATAGTTCCTCTATTTCTTCATAAAAATTTTAGATGCGAATTTTTAATCAGTTTTTTTTTAAATCTCTAATTAGTGAGGAAGGCAAAGATTGCAAACTTTTCATATAACGGACAAATATAACAGGAATATTAGATGTGGAGCCAAATGAGAATTCAAAAATGGTCGTACATTATGAATGTTACGTGCCCTTACCGGACCCTGAATGTGTTAAGCTGGAACCCGACGGGTCAACCCCATTCATAGGCACCTTCTAAATATTTATTACTTCAAAAGAATAATCTTTTTTTTTCAGTTCCGTTTGCCCTCTACACATTTTAAATTTATACAAAGTGGATGCGTGATCTCTTGCATAGACTATGTTTTGTATCGTAATATTCATTTTTATATCCGGAGTTTTTATATGTGCTACCAATAATTTTATCTTAAGAATATATGAAACATCGGCTAAAACTACACTTGCACCATTTTCTCTTTACTTCACTTTTTCTTCTTCTTCTTTCTTTGATAGATAGCTTGCTTTTATGCAAATGCATAATTTATTTCGCCAGTGTCTACTTCACTTCTTCTTTGAATAATTGAGAATTGTCATTTTACCCACTAGTTTGACTGTCAACGCAAAATATAACAAGAGTGTACGTGACATTGGCGAAATTAATGATATATGTATAAATGCTCATAGGAAGGTCATTAATTTAATTATGACAATTATAGTATTTATAAAAAAGTTATTACTCATTCATTTAGTAAATTTAATGTGAATTCAATCCTAAATTATAACAAATACTCGGACATTGGACATGCTTTACGATGAAAATATGCATATAAAAGGATTTATTTAAATATTTTATGACGTAACAAACTACATTTTAAGAAAAGGCATCCGGGAGTGTCGACGAAAGTGAAAACTTGAACATACAAAGGTGTCTGTAACGGTAACAGTTTCGCCAGTACAATCGTTGTTTCTCATCTTAAAAATGCACAGCACGCCTAAAGTTTTTATTTTAAAAATGTCTTCCATTTAAATCGTACTCGTATGTATCATGATAAATATATACTAGTCATAACGCTTCTTGCTCCGCCCTGGAAAGCCTTAAATAGTCAACGCCTTGCTCTCTTATCTATGACTTAGTGATAAATGAGGGTTTGTATATGGAAACGTGTAGGCATTAGTCAACGAAATAAAATTATGGGGTTGCGCCGACCCCAAGGTATTTTCGTAGCGCCACTCCCTTTCTTTCCATATTTAAGTGTTGCAACTACAAAAAATAAATTCTTCGTTAAATCATAAAATTCATTTTTTTTTATATGAAATAAATGGTTGCCAGTAGCGAATAGAAATAGGAGGGTGTGGTTGAAGAGAGGGGAGGCCTTTGCCCAGCAGTGGGAAATTATAGGCTAATTAAAAAAAATGTGTCAAAACATTATATAAATCCAATATTAACTTGTTTCCAAAGTATCCAAGCATATTTTGGAGGGAAGTTACGAAATAACGATAGCGGCGGGTCGTACAAAGATGTAATTTGGCAAGGAGTTGGTTTATTGCAGACATCTGCTATGGACAGATTGTTCAATACGGCCAGATTAAGACGGTCTAAATGTTGTTGCAAATTTAATTAATACAGCGAATTATTATTAACGCCGTCATAAAAAAATGTATTATATTTGACGACGAATTGGTACTCACAGTATATAATATTTTATACTCAAAAAGATCTTCCAATGGAATGTGACGGAATACTTTTAAAACTAAAGAAAGACATAGACAAATCTTAATAGACCATTGATAATATTTTTATACTCTGTTGCAATGCTCTATGTATGTTGATCCGAGACCGTAAATTAACTAATAAAATTAAGTGGCATTTGACAGGAGGAGTCGCTTCGAATATGAGCTAAATCGCAGTTAACAATATAACTCGTGTTTTTAACTTTTTTTTTCAACACGACGCCACTACGGCATTTCCTGTCATCGTAAGCGTTTGCGCCAAAATTAAGGAAAAAAGCACCTTGTTTTTTGAAACTTTAAGTGCATTTTGGCAGTGGTATGCAAGAAAAATTCAGCTACTGTAAAGTGGTGATTAATTGTGATATAAAGACCTTTATATTTCTGTTGTTATTCTACGTCGCGTCATTTTATAGACGCGACACAAAAATGTTTCCATACGGTTGACATTTAGGCTTATTTTTGGGTATTTATAAATAGTTAATGAGTGAACGGGTATGCGGGTAACACTGCATGAATGTTATGTTGATAGAGTTTTTATTGTTTGCTGATGAACTTCCTGATAGTGTTTTCTTAATATATATATCTGTCAGATAGAATAAATTCTGTTTTGCGAATTGCAGTAAATGCAGTTTGGTTACTTTTCCCAAAAAAGGATGTACATTTATTTGCTATTCAAAGTTGTTGTTTGCAATCTAATGTGCGTTATTCCGTTGGGGGTCTATAGGATGATGTCAAGGCATATCGTTACAATCGATGTTATATTAATTATCAAATTTAATTTCTCTGTGAATATTATAATAATTATATGTCTTGTATTGAGGAGGTCGTGGCCTAATCAGTGGTCGGCATTTGAGTCGATCGCTAAGTTAAGTTGCTCTGGAGGCGACCGGGTTATAGATGGGTGACCCATTCTACCACTGGTTTATATTTGATATCCGACCTCCTACGTGTTTCGGAAGGCACGTAAAACAGTGGGACCCGATTAATATCACTTTGTGATGTTAATCGTAATTAGAGGTAGCGCCATGCTTGTAGCCGAATTGGGCCGGCGCGTCCGGGTACCAGACATCTGAGCGAGATAGCACTATCGCCGTCTCTTTCTAACAAGACGTGCCTATCTCGCTCACTATGTTACGTACTAGCGACAGCCAGGATCAGTCCGTCCGACGGCGTCCACGATCGAAGACGCCGCCATATCGTTCTTGTATCATCTGTACATAACAGATCCTATAAGGGTTCTTTTTTCCTTTGGAGGTACGGAACCCTAGAACCAACAATGCACCAATCGATCTACGAATACTTTCATAAATAGTATAAAAACAATGATTACAATTTGATACTATTATTTTTTCGAATCGACAATGTATTGAAAAAATATTTACAGCATTATTGCAAAACGGTAAAGGCAATGGCAATAGATTTAGCACTTAACATATTTTAGGAAATAACGGTGCTGCAATCTGTATCTGCCATTAAGATAACTATCAGAGAGTGTAAAAACGTTTTGTTTCAAGGTTTCAAATATCATATTTACAGCATGAATAAAGAGCAAATTTCTTGTAAACAAAAATTCGATTGGTATAGGGCCAGGGGCCGGCAACCTTTCGAGTCGGAAGAGCCAAAAGTACCAATTTATAGAATTTCAAAGTGTTTAAAGAGCCACAAAATTTTGTCATGCCTACAATAAAGACATAGTAGTGGCATAAAGATTTTTATTAAGAAATTAAAAAAAAAAAAACTAATCTATTTATTCATAAGGAAAATAACTAGTTATTTATATATAAGTAGTGCTTTTTCAAAACAAATTAGATACTGTGGTAATATTACATAATCACATATTTTCGTATGGAACTAAAGAGCCAGAGCTTCACATCCAAAGAGCCGAATGTGGCTCGCGCAGCGGCAGGTTGCCGACCTCTGGCAGAGGCCATTATCTATATTATTTCATATATATGGATTATATATGCTTTTTTTTAATTAACCTATACTGTCCCACTGCTGGGCAAAGGCCTCCCCCTTTTCCAACCACACCTTCCTTTCCTGACCCAAAGAAATGGATTCCATATAAGCTATGCTGCAAAAAAGAAAAGAGGAGCAAACAGGTTTATTACCCACAGGATGGCACAAAGAGGAGAGGTCAAAAAGCAATTAGATGACAAGGAGTAAAAATGACCTTAGGACCTTTTTGGAAAGAGTAACGGGAGAAAAATAATGGAAGCAAGAGATATTTTATAACATTAAGTCAAAGAAAGAATGTTCCAAAACCACTGTATTTGGTAATAAAGGCTTAAAATGCTATATAGGCCTATATATTTAGTTGTAACGAAAATGAAACGATCTATCTTTTAAGCCCAAGTACTAAATGAAACAGTCTTAGTTCTACGACATTAGTGAAATTAATATTTTACTTACAGCTCCTCTCGTTGCCGTTGTGACAACACCATTTTCATTGTGGTTGGGGAACTCCTGAGGCGGCGAGCCCTGGCGGTTCACTGCACTAGAGTCTCACTAACTTACGCGGGCGACTGCAGTAACGCCGTTGCCATTATCACACCTGTATAACAAAGAGTACATTTTATCAGAGCGCCATGCTTGTAGCCGAATTGGGCCGGCGCGTCCGGGTACCAGTACCTCTTTCTCACGTGAGGTCGGCGTGAAGTGGCGGCAATGCTGTCACGTCAAGTGATGGTATTGTTGTCGCGTTTCGTTCGGTTTGTGAGACTTCTGTATGTATTTATATATTTCTAAAAAAATATTTGTGTATAACAGGCGTCTGTTACCTATAACACAGGCATTAAGTTGTCTACCTTAGGAACTGACGTCCGTGTGTCATATAGTCCTGTATATATTAATTTATTATCTATATACTGAAAAGAGGGTCTTAAAGCCTTGAAACGTAACAAAGATTAAGTTTATAGAGATATATTATTTTGTATTTAGTTTTTGTATAGGTTTCATTCAGAAAAAGGTGTTGTCCTTTTCTATACCTGTATGTGTGCATCGGTGCATACAGCGTAAAGTGCCGTCACATCTTCACCGTCGAAGACGTTTTGTACCTGATTGTACTGTTTCCGAGTCGTTTTTGCTCGTGGGCAGTGTTGGATGTCACAAAATAATAAAGAGAAAGTGCATTATAACCGTCTCGCATTGACGTCACTTGAGACGCTAACGCAGCGTTTCACTATTTCCAAACGTGTTCCACATGACAACACTGCTTTGACGTCAGTAAGCCTAATAATGCGAGGTGTCAGCTAATTTGAGCTAACTGACACTGATTTGGTTTTGCATTGCGTTTTTTGAACGTTTTTTTTTTGACTGATTAGTACGACAGCAAGGTTAAGCCTACAGAGATACAAGACCTTAATTTAAGTAATCTTACCCTTTTTAGAATTTCTTTCGTATCCTGCCATTTTACTCAAGAGGTTACATAATCACATTTTGCTCTAGAAACATTACTGATGTCTCATTTTGCTCTAGAAACATAACTAATTTCTTAAATTTGTGCATAGGCGTCGGTAGACACACAAGTGGCTGTCTGTTCGTTAATCCAAGGCTAAACGAAAAGAACAAATTTGTCCACTTACGATACAGGTGCTTTTACTTAGGTAGGTTTTTGACTATTTAATAAATACTCCTCTGGTTGACGTCTCTTTTGGTCGTACGCGTGATGGTTCTATTGGTACCTCCAAATAGATAACAACCCACGTAGGTTCGGCTTCCTTAATAATTGATGTAATCTATTTCATATTAATGACTGGTCGATTATTAACGCACTATTACCATTAAATATTATATTACGCATAAATTTCAATATCTTACGATACTGAATTTCTAATTAACAACAATTTACCTGTTTTGGTTACCTTTGTAGAGGATTCAACAAATAAATGTGACGAATTTGTCAATACTCTTACGTATATATGTATATATCTTTAATTTATACACATTTTGCATTGTTTCTTCTGTTACAACTATATTTGACAATAGAATGACCAATAAACTCTTCATAAATATTCAGTTTTCATCTCAGTGATTTTTAGTTACATTTTTTTTTAAATTTCCTATTGTAGATTTTAATAATTCTTTTTGGTATTTTATTATTATTAATAAATGTGAATGTTAAATATTATTAATTTTATGCGTTGTGACGTTACGGGCGGCGCAATTGTAAATTTTGTTGGAAAAGGAGCGAACTGAAAATCAGCGCTGTGCCCTGGTACAGCTTTTGCCACCGATTGACAAGTTTAGAGGCATGAATGTAAAACTTAAACTTATGTGTAAAATTTGTAAACATTGTTTTGCATTAAATATATTGTTATTCTATTCCTAAATAGAAATGATAATGGGATTATGGCGAATTGTTAAATCCTGTTTATTCAAAGACATTCAACCTTTTAATTCTCCTCAGAAAATAATTAAACTGCTATTTTTTAGTATTCTGTAAAATTAACTTTCAGATATTAATCTGCATATTTATCTTTTTTAAAATAAACCATTCCATTTAATTAAAATTCTTTCTCGTCACAATCAGTAGAGAAACAAAGCTACTAGTGTAAGCCTTCAGAGGGTTGTCAGAACTATTTTATCTACATAGTTAAAGCATTCATCGGGATAGAACAATCGGATCATTACTAACAGATTATGACGTGCATCCGCTTGACCTCCAATATTTTTAGCACATGCGTATCAAAATCTACGTCATTCGCCTTCTAAATATGATTTTGTATATACTTCTTTACATTTATTACCAGCCGGTGTCCATTACTCTACGGACGCAGTTCGATAAACTTTCTAATATACGTCACGTTGTTATTTCCGGTCTCGAGATGAAGTCAAATTTTGTTTAATATTTGTTTAGTTTTTAATTATAGCGTGGGAATATAAAATATTTCGGAGATAAATGTAGCCTTTAATCACGTCGTTTCCCAAAGAAAATTCTATTGAAACTGGCCATTACAAATATTGTTATCTGAAGCGAATTGTTGGAGAAAAATAGATAAACAAGCTGACTACGATCGCATCTGACACAAAATAACTATGTATTCTTTTTTTTATGTTATAAGGGGCAAACGAGCAAGCAGCAGTCAGCTAAGTGCTTACTGACGTCCATGGACATCTGCACGTCCAGGAGGAAAGCAGATGCTTTGTCGGCCTCTAATAACGAGTTTAGGCCATTGGAAAGCCTTACAAATCGAACACAATACTATCACTTGACGTGACAACATTGCCGCCACTTTATATAAGAAAGAGGTACTGGTACCCGGACGCGCCGGCCCAATTCAGCTAAAAGGATGGCGCTGCCTCTAATTAGAGTAAGGGAAAGGGATGGAGAAAAAGGATATGAGGGTAGATGGAGAGGAGAGAAAGGATGCGGACACTACCGTCATGGACGGTATAGTAGTGACTATAGGAGCTAGGATGCTTCAGGGGTCGCTTAACGGTATGATGGATCTGATGGATGGATGGACCAGTTATCGGACAGATAAAGGAAGAATTCTTAGATATAGTGTACTAGTCATGGATATAACTATTAATTGTAAACATTTTGCTTAATTCTTTCTTTCTCTTTGTCTTGACGACGAGTATGTAAGTTAACAATTAGTAGAAGCAAATGTACAGATAGGAATTTGCAAGAAATTCTTCCTTATTGGCAATAAGATTATCAAGTTATGGATTGTGTAATGGATATGCGTAAACACTTGGGATTCTAGTCACGTTGTAGGCTTTAATACATAGCGCATTGTTGAACCGGTCGAAGCCATTCTCTAGCTATGACGTTAAATTTTCAATTAAAGCATGAAGAAGGTCAGCAGAAGCTGTAGCATCTTGTTGGATAGCTACATAACTTGCGACTGTATCTTCGTATTGACGATGAGTTTCAAATTCAACTCTTAATAGAAGCAAATATATGGGCAGGCATTTGAAAGAAATTCTTCCTTCTTGGCAATAACATGGACTAGTTATGGGTTGCGTAATGGATGTGCGTAAGCGCTTGGGAGTCTGGTCACGTTGTAGGTTCCATGGCGCATAGCTGAACTGTTAATGCGTCTGCTCCTAAGCCCTTCACTAGCTATGACGTTAATGCTTCAAATTATGCATGCACTATGAGTATCGAGTAACAGTTAATTGTTTAATCAGTGTTTCCCTTTATTTACTCTGTGTTATCGTTTAGGTCCCTTATTACTCTTTGAATGATATCACACGTCATATTATACCTTCTAAGTAAGAAGGATTGAGTTACTAGGGTAATCATCACGTCTTTCCACGAAATTTTTCTGTGCAGCGTTAGCAAGAACTTAGAAGGACACGTAAGTATGTATTAGTGTGTATCCTACCATAATTTTTATGCTAGTCGATTCAATTTTCTCGATCCGCGGGTTAGAGAATATTTTTGGATCACCTTTTGACTAGATTTCATGAAGTATTTGTTGAAAAATTATTACTGTTTATTACTTGTTGTTTTTTTTTCCTCAAACTCAAAAGGTACCTTGACGTTAGTCAGATAAAAAGTCATTACTTGGAATGGATTTTCTAATTGGTTTTGTGTACTTAAATTTAGAAAACCTCAAGATAATTAAGATTTCTTATAAAATGCAATTAGCCTTGGCTTGTAATGATGAAGACGTCATCAAATTTTCTTTGATGAGTATTAAAATTAACATCCGTTACTCAAAAGGGATACTCGTGTTCGACATGACTACGAAAATATTTTTCCTGATGTGGTTTATGTATGATGCGTTTCATTCATAATGGGATATTTTTGAATATTGATGGGAGGGGTTTTTTTATGGAATATTTATAGAAAGCTTCGATAGCTACGTCCGATAGATCGTTTGATTATTTACCATTTGAACTATTGTTACTCTTTTTCCTAAAAAAAATAGAATAGATTAATTAGACATATCAAATATTTTCCGAACAATACATTTTGCTTTAGATTTTCGGTAATAATTATCGGAGCAGTTTTTTATTCTGAAAAAAAGAAAAAAAAAACAAACATCCGGGAGACGGAGATTATCGTTACTTTTGTATACATAATGTAATATTTTAAGCAGATTTCTTTTGAAAAAACAAATATTATGTTTCTTTTGTATGCGTAGCACTCAGCCGGTAGATGCGTGCAAGCAGTGACCTGGCGCTTACGACAGACTACCCTGGGTTATCGCTTCATTCTTGGCTCTTTCCACGTCGCCTGTGCTCGTTGAAGACATCTATCACATTTAATCTCGTACGGCTGATGACCTATTATCCTATTATTGAACACACTAGTAGCGACTACAGTTTTCTCAGTGGTCATATTAGCTATTGAAAATTACAAAGGTTATTGAAAATTTGTAGAAAATGTGTGTAAATTCTTTTAAGAATACTCCGAATAATTTTGATTTGTATTATCATAACCATCATCCATTAAACGCCCACTGATGGCCATAAGCCTTCCTTCTTTTATGCTGCTTTCCGCAGTCTCTTGCCAGCCCAATCCAGCTACCTCCCGTCTTTTTCTTTATGTCGTCTATATTTATCATCGTATATTTTGTCATCAGACGACCTCACCTCTATATTAATATATAAAGCTGAAGAGTTTGTTTCTTTGTTTACTTGAACGCGATAATGTCAGGAACTACTGATCCGATTAGAAAAATTCTTTCATTGTTAGATAGCCCATTTATCGAGGAACGCTATAGGCTATATATCATCATATATAGCCTTTTTTACCTAATTTTAGGCGGACGAAGTGTTGGACGCAGCTAGTATATTATATATTACTTATATCATGCCCCATACTTTCGTTTAATACGCGTAAGCTTATGTCAGGAGTGGAAGTTGCCAAAAACCTTAGGTCTTAATTAAATTAATTGGGATACTAGATTTTTTCTCATCTTTGTTTTTTTAATAAACCACACGAAAATAAACAAAATCGTTTAATGCAGTCGAAGTCGCGTTAAAATAAAAAAGATTTCTCACGTGAATCCATCAAACAGGTTTATGTTTTATACCCAATTATGCGGTAAATATTGCATTCCATTTTTAAATAAACGTAGCTAATGCAAATCAGTTATTATACAACATTAAGGAATTTTCCATTTTTTTCTTAATTCAAAGTGGTTTTCAATTGATAAATTTGACTCGACATGCGTAATTTTCGAATTATCCCGTTTTTTTCGTTGATCACTTTGATAAGATAGGTATTTTTGTAATGCTCATATACACATATGCCAATATATACACATATGCCAATACCATAGCTTCACTTGAATGATCATGTAATGTGGCCGGTGATTTTGTGTAGTTGAGCAAAGTTTTGTAGTACTTCTTAGTCTTCAAGGACAAAAATGTTCAAACACTTTGAGCTATGTCTGGCTCCGGCATAAATAAATGTCTCTTTTTCTGTTAGTATATATTTTAATATTGGGAGAATGACCAAAAGTTTATTGCGATTGGAACCATTCATTCGTTGTTTTTTTCTAACTAGGTTAGTACTTACTGGAGCGTCAACCCAAAATGAGTTTTGGCCTCCGATAGGATTTCGCGCTATTTGCCTCTTGCCAGTTTCCAACTCGAAGACAATGGACATAGAACGTAATCGAAAAATGCTTTTAACGCTTTCTGCTTTAATTGGTCGCCTGTATTACTTGAGTTATGAAGATCATTTCATCTATCACCCGGTCGCAGCCAGAGCAACTTAATTTAGCGATCAACTCAAATGGCGACCACTGATTAGGCCACGACCTCCACCTCCTCTGGCTTGCGGTTAGGAGGACCAAACGGCACGTCAGCGGCAATCGTAAATTAAGCTCATTGGTCCGCTCTGGTTATGGATGATCCTACCCATCTAGGATTGGTTTGCACAGCCATAAACGGAGGTGTACACAACACATACATAAACAATCATCTGATGATGATGATAAAAATATTAGCATTCGCATACATCTCCTATCTATACTCTATACTGAAGCTGAAGAGTTTGTTTGTTTTCTTAAAGGCGCTGATCTCAGGATATACTGGACCGATTTGAAAAATCTTTTAGTGTTAGATTGCCCATTTATCGAGGAAAGCTATGGGCTATAAAGCATCACGTTAAAATTGAATCTATTTTTTTACCCAATTTTTACGCGAACGAAGTCGCGGGCGCAGCTTGTATAAGAAATAAGTGCCATACCAAAGAATTAGAGTGATTTTTAGTTGACGAAATGGCTCGATTTTGATTTGAGAGTAGACCACACCCCGTGGGGCGTGCAATATAATTGTTGGAAAATTCATACTCTTTTCGTAAGCGCAAATTTCGAAAAAGTATATCTAAAGTTTTCACTCCACATTCTAATATATATAGAATATGAAACAATTAAAGTTTATTGAGAATCGATAGAAAATTTTTCAATAATGTTGAGTTTCCTTATAAAAAGTAATAGAAAAAAAGTTGAGCTATGGCTATAAAATGATACACGTAAAAGTGATAACACACAATTTCTATTCTTAACCATTTAATTTTTTAACACAAAAAGGAATATGTTACTATTTTGACGTATCTCTTTATGTTTATAGGATTTAAATCGAACATCTTACGGTTTACAAGCTGCCTTATACCACTGAGTTATTGCAGCTTAATATAAAACTAAACACTTAAAAACGAGAACGCACTTATAAAATCCAAGCACTTTTATTTTTGATAGAGCCGGAGTGACTTTTACGCGAGCCCTCGAGAATACTTTACATCACAGTCTTAATTAAACGAAGTAACCCTAAAAGCAGACATTTTAATACCGTAAAGTTAATTTTGTTGGTCTTTTTTTATTATAAAAGGGGGGAAAAAGAGCCCTTAAAACCAACCAACCTTAACTAGCCAGTTTTCTCAGACAGAATGTTTTTTACGGCATTTCTTTTTAAGAACTGAGTTACGCGGCACTGGTATACTGGTACTGTAAGGTACTCGACTCAAACCCTGACTTCACTGGACTATTGTTATGCCCACTCCTAACACAACTTTTAAAAAGCTTAACTGGTGTGATAATTCAATAAGCATATCTCAAAAGTGTTTCTATCAGTCTTTTTTACATACGAGTATCTTGATACTTTTGAGATATGCTTATATATATATTATCGACTAATTTGTAGCCACAATCATTGACTTAGTCGTAGCCTTTTATCATAGACTACGTCGTAGCCTCAATCATCGACATCGTCGTAGTAAACGTCGTGGCCTACATCGTAGTTCATAGACTACGTCGTAGCCTCAAGCATCGACATCGTCGTAGTAAACGTCGTGGCCTACATCGTAGTCCATAGACTACGTCGTAGCCTCAATCATCGACATCGTTCCGAGGATGACGTCAGATGGCAATCGGTCATCTTAACTCGCCCCACAGCCAAAATCCTCTGCAATCTAAGCGGATCCTGATACTTAACCGGGATAACGTTAGGAAATACACACACCAAATATTAAAACTGTTATTTTTTTTTTACAATATCCAGAATCAATTTATTTCATTCGAACAAAGACACTACTTTATCTAAGCAGGCCCCTCTCTGCAGATATTGTTTGAATGGGACAACAGTATCGTAAATAATATTTTTAGCCATAACTTTGTTACGGATATATGATATGCAATGGAAGACTACGAACGCGTTAGCGATATCGAGCAGCAGACCGGTAGTCCCTTGAACCCAATGCAAATTTTAATGGCGGCTCCACATTATGGCCGTGAATTCACGGCACAGATCATGCCCTCCACATTCACAGGATGCTGACAGTCGTTCGTAAAACTCGCCGCGAAATAGACGCGGAAAATGCTGCTTGCTGAACTTTTGAATTGCCTTATTATATGATTAGAATTGTCTTTATTAATTATAAAAATTGCATTTCCGACTTTCTATAAAGATGCAGTTATCAGAATTATATTAATATAAATTGTAATATTCAACCCAGTGGCGAAATTTAATTTCACGGGGCCGTGAATGTGGATGTGTACTCATGAACGCCGCGCGAAAGAGGCGCGAACTCTTTGTCGCGGGACAAAATACCGACTCTGATCGGGAAACTGGCGTGAACACCGCGAAAACCGTCCACATTATCGTTCACGCCTGTTAACGGAGCTTCACGCCACTAATGTGGAGCCGCCATAACAAATTTATATTTACATCAGAATTCACAAAACTTTCGCCAGGAATACCTTTGTAACAATCGCATAAAGTGTTAACGAGTTACGTCCTTCATATTGAATTATTATATGTGAAATATTACATTAATGTTTAATTTTGTTAATCTAGCATAATTTAATTCGTTGTCGGTGAGGACTGTACTGGCATGAACTGCCGTAGTCCAGAATTCGATTCTTGATCTCGTTCATCTTCACAATATAATGCTTGTGTACTTTAGTGTTGGTCCTCGTGTAACGGAGGACTGGTCAATAATTGTTGCGGAGAGATGACACCAATGGCGACGTCATCGATCGAGGACGGCGGTGAACCCACTGATTGCCGCTGGCACTAGTGTACATGCCAGCGAGATAGCTAAATCTTGCTAGAGTGAGACAGAGAATGCTATCTCGCTCGCGTAAACAGGGATTGTTTACTCGTTTACGATGTACACTAGTGTCAGCCTCCCTTTTGTTCTTAAGGTCGTGCCCAATTGTGGGACGGCACGTTCACACCACGCTGATTGTATCCAGAGAATATTGTGCTTGTCGTAGAATATTCGTCGTAATTATACGTCCACGAAGAATAAGAAATGTTCAGTGTTATTTAATTCTCTAACCCTATTAGAGAATAGATTCCCAACAATAATAATGAATCAATTTGTCAATTATACCTGTCTATGGCCCAAGAATTGACCCGAAAAGAGGACCTTACATTTAGATTGAGAACCAACGCCGAAATTGAACACGTTGTGGCCGAGCCCAACATCTTAGGCGAAATAAAAGCACAGCGACTTCGTTGGCTCGGGCATGTCGAAAGAATGGGGGAGGATCGATCCGTAAAAAAAAAGGTTTGCAAAATCCAAATTCTGAATACTAAAGCTTTTACTCTCAGTTACACTCACCGGATTCGCTCTTCGGACACAAAAGTCGTACCCGGGAAGCCCAACAATAGGTGTGGAAAGATTAATCGTCCGCAGTAGCTCCTTAAACGAGAAGAAACAATTTTTCATCGTTATCAAAACGTTGGTAGGCTACAATGTTATGCTGTTACAATACTCTAGAATACGATGCGTGTACGAAATGTACCTAATAATCAATAGATAATCTTAAGATATATAAATTACGCGTCCCATTGTTTGTCCGCAATGAACTCCTAAACTAATTAACTGATTTTAATTAAATTTGCACAACGTGTGGAGTTTGATCCAACTTGAAAGATGGAATAGCTTACTTTTCAATCTATAGTCGCAAGTAAATATGAGTTGCTGAAATGTATGCACGTGCATAAGTTCCGAACGACTGAACCAAATTGGATAATTTCTTTTTTGTTGTGTTCATTATTACGAGGACAAGGTTTGTATGATAAAAAGGTATGGCAAAGCGAAAAGGAAATGGAACGGAAACAGAACAGGGACGGGGACGAAAACGTGGGATAATGTTATAGAATTATAGAATTTAGTAAACAGTAAGTAACCCAATGTTCGGGCAGGACAACGTCTGATGGGTCCACTAGTTTAATATAATTGTATATGTAGTAAAGAGGTTTTAGTTTTGTTAAGAAAAAAGAAATATAAAATACGGTAGTCAGAGATGGGGCAGAGTTTGAATTTGGATTGTCAATAATTATTGATTGATAGAGAAAGCATCGAAGTGGTGGATAAATATTATAATAACGTTATGAAATCGACTAACCTTGATTTTTAATATAAGTATTTTATATCGTTGAAACCTTTTTATTTTTATATTGAGTATCCCTTAGAAAATGGTGTAATGTTTAATGTCTTTAGTTTGTTTATTTTTAGAATTATGGTGCCATTATATGGCGCTACCTCTAATTAGATAAATAGATAGTAGCAAAGGGAGAGATGAAGTAAAAGGAAATAAAGGTATATGGAAAGGAGAGATGATGTTACTACTGCCACGGACAGTATAGGGGCAGTCACAATAGCAGCTAGGGTAGTCCGGTGTCGCGTCGTAGGAAGGTCTACTTCCTGTAGAAAATACTATCTCTGGTATATACTATCTCTATCAAACGCGAACTCTGTTTCCAAAACATGTTTGTTTACAACAGAAAAGCCGACACATTGCATTTCAAAAAGTATTTTCAAGTCTATTTGTCGCGATATCAATCGAGTAATACACGAACGCTGTTGATGCATTTATTAAATTAACGTGAAAGGCTTTTTGCATTCTGATAATTCGATTTTAGTCGCAACTGCTGGAATAATCCTATATTGGTATAGGATTATTGAGGCCTTCAGTGGTATCAATTTAATAAAAACTCTACATAACAACAAAACACAATTAAATGGTCGAGATAAGTTAGATTCCATCATCACGTTAATGTTTCTTTTACTCTAAGGATTATTTCATTTGCTAACTCAAGCGATCGATTAAGAAGATAACCAAGTATAAAGAGGGAAAAAAACTATTAAATAAAGCCACTTCTCAGAAATCACGTGCCAGTGCTATATAAAAGTGTTTGAAGCGAGAAACGTAAGCGTGTCTTGACACGCTCTTGCCTATTTTATTTAATTTTATAACAAATAAATAAAACTTTACTCAACAAATTAAAAAAATGATATATTGTTTTTGTATAAACCGATGTAACAATATGCATGAAATAGATAAAATTAATTTAATAAAGAACAGAAAACAATTTCAACTGCTTGGACTTTGAAAGTAGAAAGAACGTTTACTTAGATTTAGTTTCATTACTGAATACATAACTTAGTCATAGAATAAATAATAATCCATGTCACTCTCTCTTCTTGATTGATCTTCATTTAACACGAAAAATAACGTCCTTGTTGTCGCCGAAGCAATATGTAACAACATTCTATTATGCGCATTTTCATTTCATTCAACTAATAGAAGTAAACTATCTCAAAACGAAATATGAAAAAATAGAAAGTAAAAAAGTGCTAAAGGACATGAGGATATGCCAGCCATCAGTAACTGGTTTTCAAGATTGTGTGAAGTGGAGAGTGACAAATAGGAAGTCAGACCCCACCACCATGTGGGATATATAGCAAAGAAAAGAGAGAGAGTAAATAAGTAAATAGGCTTCATATAAATATAAATAGCTAATCTACCTTTGAAAACACCGTATTTGAATAAAAAACGAAGGAAACATCACGTCGTTACCGACACAATACAATAACTTTGCCGCGAAATATTGCTCCTTAGAACCTTGCCACAACACGAGCTTACAGCTAAAAGGATAAAAAGAACCTCGCCCGAACAAAACGTTTACACAATCCCATTTTCTCTTTCATAGCAACGGAGCGCGTCTTAGTGAATCAGGTTTCTCTATGGGCGCCTTTATAAACGCAATAATGAGGAGTGCTAAGGTGGCATTCAACCGTGAGCTGTAACGAGAGGCGCCGATGAATCGTCCATGAGGTGAACACAAAACTTGCCTCTTGGCCTGTAATGGCGATGCTTCGAGGTCGCCTCGCGCCAACTTTACAGCTTTAAGCGAACACCGGCTCGCTTTCGCTTTGACTCGCTTAGATTACGCTCAACGTGGATGAATAGTCAATGAACGAATTTGGGGCACAGCGAACGGTATAGATTAAAAGCAAGCCTGAGAGTAACTCGATTAAAAAATACTCAGACGATGAATGCTTCGTTTGGGCCACCTTTATGCCACGCCGCTTGTATTAAGTTTACGCTTTCCTACATCGATGTGCGGCGAGAAACTTTGTTTTACGAAGTACTGACTGTGTTCTCTCCCAAGGGCGTTTAGAATAGCAGTCTAGCTCAGAGGAATACGCTATGTATAAAGTTGATGTGGCTACCCAGTTCACCGCAAATGTTTCAAACTTTATCCAAACTATCGTTGTTTAGAATAATCTTCAGTTTATGTATAATCTTTTTTTTAAAATTTAAGACGTGACGTAATTTGCGTTTAGTAATGCAGATGTAATTCACTTTCTTTTGTTATTCCCTCTTGAAATCTTGATAATTTTCAAAAAAATGCCTATCTTTCAGTAAGAGTTCAGTTTTAAGAGTGCTTCAATAATACAGTTAGAATTTTCTCATTCGCATTAACGTTACCATAATTTAATGTTCGCCGGATGAGGTAAAGTCGGTGGTATTTTAATGGAGGCAGGCTCGGGAACTGCAAATGACGTGCTTACGTCGGTGATATCGCGGCGGTGGGGTTTGAACCGGGTACCTTGCGGATTTCAGTCCATACCTTATACCGTTGAGCTATTGAGGCTCAAATTTATACAATACCAACAAGATCTTTACTTCAAGTAAATTATTATTTATATATGTGACTATTAAGTTGTAAAAACCGTTAGATTGTAATTATCTTGCGAGATTGTAAACTGTGGAAATATTGTGAACTCAATGTATTATTTTTCGGTAGATTACAAGCTATCGAAATGAAACTTTTTAATTATATAATATTATACTTATGTTACTTATACGTTATCTTACTTATGCCTTGAATTGATCTTCCGAAGTTTCTCCTGGGTGAAGGGAAAACCTAAATAAACGAAAAAAATTACCGTCTAACCCATCCATGGTATACGCTATTGCTGAAAGTAATACGTTAAAATGTAAGCATTATATTCAGTTCACAATCTTTCAACAGTTTACAATCTCGGGCGCTAGATTATAATCTAACGGTTTTTACAATTTAAGGGTTAACAGTTTTTACAATTTAACGATGACCTATACATAAGGCTATGTAATATGATTTGAAACACAAATATGACTATAAAAGTATCTTACCATTTGTAATCTAATTCGTATTTTTCTATGCTCTATAAAACAACTAAAATAAAAGTTGACATTCATGTATATATAGACAAAACACTCGCGTACATGCACACACGCTATTACTTACTCAAATAAAAGCACACACATATACTACATACATGTATTCAGCCACGAACTAAAAGTAAAATACGTGTTCACACACATTTACATATGAATATGTGTAACCTCTTTGAAAGAATTTTCCGCTTCCATTCAATAATTTATACCTTTTAAACATAGCAACAGTGGTATCACGAAATGTAGGCCGAGGAAACAAAATTAATGATCAACCAATGGAAAACCCCTGCGAACATTTTATCAGTGGGTTTCGGTCTTCCGTATGTTTTTTCTTCGCAGAGTGGTCCGTAAATAACTTGGTATAAAGGGAACCCATTTAGTGTTCCCCAATGACAAATGCGTTACCGACTCGGGTGCTATCTGTCACACTAATGACATTTAAACAATGTTTCATGTGGTTTCACTATGAATCGTATAACTTCGCATCTGCTATGCAGTACAATCCGTTTATAATAACATCGAAGAGAAATGGCAAAACACGTCATACTAAGCGGACGTGATACAAAGCAGTATGTACATTCATAGGAAATAAACAATTTGTAAACTAAACTAATCTGTTAATAACATATATTAAGTGGTTGGTCATCATAAAGGGAGTAATTATATTCGGATACTACTGTACATATATATTTTTTAATATTATTTAGGACACTTAAACACACGACGCATATGAGCATATTATACCCTACAAGTCAGAAGTCAGTTCGGCTATATGATAGAGTAAACGACCATACTCCTGCTTCGGTACACATCACACGACTGTAAATTTTTGGACGTTGAATTAGAGTAAGAAGAATTTTGAATTTCGATTCGGTGCCCGCTAGATAAATTCTCACTAGATAAAAACCTTTTGAATACTATTAATGAATAAATTAATTATTGTTTGGAATCTATTTTCAGTTTTAATAACATGTAATGAAAGTTTTATATTCGTCCTCAGATTAAAGAACTAACTATAATCTGACAAAGGATGTGACAATGTCAAAAGGTACTGCAATGTCTAAAGGCAATTACAATGTCAAAATTATTACGATGCCAAAACATTTTATTAAATTAAGAAATAAAGTGTTAATAATATCTATCGCGGGTCGAACTTGGTCCAGATTGGCTCAAAACTGTAAGGAGCGGTACAAGCGGTGAGAGGCCTTTGCCCAGCTGTGAGAGAGAACAGGCTGTGGATAATGATGAATGTTAATAAACAAAATGTAATAATTTTTCTAATTAAGATATTCGTCAACAGAATTGAAACAGGATTGTATCAGATTTTTTTTAAATTTTATGTTGAATGTATTAATTTTGTCATTTCATTCAGTAAAATCTTTGACGTACGGACAAACAACGTCTCCTGTGCTCGCTAGTCGTATTATATTATAAAAGCACACTAGCTAAACCCGGACACGCTTCGCTTTGTCTTTATAATTGAATTTCCTGTTCCCTTGGGAACTGCAGTATAAAAGCAAAACACATTTTATATAAAAAATGTAATTTTGTGTGACAAAATTCAATTCATTCTATACGTTACTTTTCAAGTTTTGTGTTACAAAATATATACGAAGACTGTTGTTTCATTGTCATATTAAAATGTCTTATCTATCTAAGCATAGTAATTCATTAAAGCCTCCATGGATTACTAAACTAATTTTAATAAATAATTTTATGTTTCTTTAAATCACTATAATGGGATAGAACTGTTTTGAATGTATAGTCGACCAAGAAAGTGCTTTACCATTTTCAGTGATTGCTCCTAGATAAAGAAAGTTTTGCTAAGGTTCATTGTTTGAAATTAACGTAATGCATAACAAGCAAAAATAAGCCTTTTCACTAATTGACGTGCAAACGAAATTCGACCTTAAAGTGGCAAACCAATTTCATGGTCGACTATACTTATTAACACCTACATATTTATAAAATAGTAACTGTGACCCGTGGGCAGGTACCAGTTGAAAGACGTGACAAAAAACTCTACTTGACTTATTTTGAAATGATTTTTATATTATACTTGCGGACCCGGCAGACTTTGCCCTGCCCGAACGTTGTATTACTTGCTATTACTTCATTTTATTATTCTATAATATTATTCCTCGTTCCCGTTCCCGTTCCCGTTCCCGTCCCCGTTCCTATCCCCGTTCCATTTCCGTTCTATTTCCTTACCGCTTTTGCTTTTCCATTTCTTTTAATTACACAAATCCTGTCTTAACAATAACGAAATCAACAAAAAAGAAATCATCCAATTTGGTGCAGTCGCTCGGAAGTTATGCACGTGCATTCATTTCAGATGTTCATTTTTATCTGCGATTATAAATTGAGATGTAAGCTATCCTATCTTTCAAGTTGGATTAAACTGCACATGGTGTGCAATTTTTATCAAAATCGCGTACTAATAACGTGACGCCTAATTTATGTATGTTAAAATTTTGTAGAATATTACTATAAAGTTATACAAAAAGTTTCAATCACTCTTCATTGCCCAGAAATTTTCTCAGACGCTTTATAGCTGTCGAAACAGTAATCCTTATTTATTTTTACTTCTGATCATCTTTATATATAAATATGAATAGCAAAATGTGTTGGTAAGCACATAGCTCAACAACGTTTGGACCAATTTTACTAATTCTTTTTTTAAGATTGAAAGTAATTAAATAAAATAAATATATATAGAGGACAATATGACACACGGATGTCTGTTCCTAAGACACGAACGCTGTCATTTTAAGAGCATTTAAACTGGGTGTGAACTAACGTAATGCACCTATCAGTTGTGTATCGTACCTAACAGCCATTAGCAAGGCGCGCCGCTGTGAACAGTTTCCGCCATGTAATGGTATATTCATAATATTATAAAATATAAATATATAGAGCTTATATATTTCTGTTAGAGTTTTGTAAAGTGTCAGGTTTATACCATACACAGCATATATGTATGGTGCTCTTCATAATTAAGTGTTATTTAAGGAACTTCTATAGTTGGTGTGAACTAACATACTTTACCTATCAGTTCAGGCGCGCCGCTGTGAACGATTTCCGTCGTGCTATGGTATTGTCATTATAATATAACAAAACAAATTTTCGTATTTCATTTTTTTACATTGTTATATAAATTTTTTGTATTTCTATCAGACTTTTTTTTAATCAGATTCGTATTATTTTATCATCAAAGCGTACTCATAATTTTAAGAAAATCTAAAACGGGTATGAACTGGGTGTGAACATCAACTGGTCGAAATGTACCCAATTGAAACTGAAAGTACACCAGGATGATCTTTAGCACTGAAGTAATAACCGTAGAGAGAGATGAATTTAAATATAACTTCTTAAATATATGTATATAAATCGAGGCGTACAACAGTCTGTCAGTTAGCGTCTCTATGTAGGGTCTTCAAGCGCAATCACGTATCGGATGTCGTTTATTGAAATCTCAGCCCTTGAGGCGTAGAGTAGACGGTAACAGAGACCTACTAAACTTAAAAACAAAACACAAAATTATAGTAAAACTGTTTTTTATGCATTACTTTCAATAACAGTATAACTATTTGATTTAGGAGATATGTTAATTTCACTTACTTTCTAATACTACTAATGATTTTACTTTACTATCTTTAAGGAAAGATTGATGGCTTTTTGACCCAGTTTGTAGCAGTTGCATTTTTAACTATCTCATTTTAAGTAAAGTTCAATATTTGCACTTTGTTTCATATATTCATACTAACGTTAATTTTGAAAAAGATGTTATATTATAAACACTTTCTTTTTACTCTTCACTAATAAAATTACTATAACTGCTTCAGTTACTTCTTCACTTGTTAATTGTCACACAAAAGTTGAGTGTGTTTGGCAATATTACATCGTTATATTATAAATTAATTCACACAGCTTCTGCCGTCTAAGTACTCTGCACATAAGATGATTGTCACAGATAGGTTGAGAGGGCGTAAGTTCGTAAAGTTTTACGACCGCATCCGACATGAACCTCTGTAATACATTCCATAACCGGGGCCCTTTGAGCTCGTAACACTACTGCGGTAGAGCCCATCAAACTATTGCCACTGATTGAATCCATGCAAGGCTAAAACGAGTCAGCATTATATGAACATGTTATATTGCAATGTCGGATGCAACATTTCGTGGATTGAATCCATGTATCTATATGTTTAGCGGTAGAGCCGGTCAAACTATTGCCACTGATTGTATCCATGCAAGGCGAGTCAGTATTATATGAACATGTTATATTGCAATGTCGGATGCAACATTTCGTGGATTGAATCCATGTATCTATATGTTTAGCGGGGCAGGGTCACTGCCCACTGCGCCAACGGGCCAGTCAACTATAAATAAATTGATGTTTGAGACGAGTCATTGTTTACGTACTTTTCCATTTCAGGTGAACGAGAAACTGTTTGCGAGTGGATTCATGTCTGAAGTAGACACAGACGCGGGCGACACGCTCAACAAGAAAGTCAGAAATGCTCAGCTTGCTCAGTTCAACTATATCTTGGGTAAGAGCTATTGAAACAAGTCTTGCATTAGATAATTTCACGTTTGATCATTTATAAGAGCAAAGTACTGAAACAAGTCTTGCATTAGACAAATTCATGTTTTATCATTTATAAGAGCAAAGTACTGAAACAAATCTTGCATTAGACAATTTCATGTTTTATCATTTATAAGAGCAAAGTACTGAAACAAGTCTTGCATTAGATAATTTCATGTTTTATCATTTATAAGAGCAAAGTACTGAAACAAATCTTGCATTAGACAATTTCATGTTTTATCATTTATAAGAGCAAAGTACTGAAACAAGTCTTGCATTAGACAATTTCATGTTTTATCATTTATAAGAGCAAAGTACTGAAACAAGTCTTGCATTAGACAATTTCATGTTTTATCATTTATAAGAGCAAAGTACTGAAACAAGTCTTGTATTAGACAATTTCATGTTTACTCATTAGTTTGACGTCATTTTTGTGTTCCCTAATCAGCTTAGCCTAATTTGGTATGATTCTTGTGCCACGACGATATCAAAATCTATATAGCAGGGCAAATGATATTTTATTCAAGTATTCTTTTACAAGCTCTTTTGAGGCCTCGTATTTTTAAAAAGTACCCCTGATTCGGAAGAGTCGGGCCACGAGAAAAATCAGCAAGAAACTCGTCAGCCAATCTTTTAAAAATAGCTCTTACAGTAATAAGTTTTTACATTTTTGCATGTTAACTATTAAGTACAAAGCTGGAGCGATTCAACTCCATATAGTTTAAATTTAACTAGAGACAGGTTAAATATTGCATCTGGAATTTTGTTGTAAAGAAGTTTCACTTCAAAATTCTTGTTTAAATAGTACAAAAAAAGAATTGTATTTCAGTGGTTGGTGAACGTGAAAAGAACTCTGGTACAGTCAACGTTAGAACGAGAGACAACAAAGTCCACGGGGAGATGTCCATTGCAGATCTCATCGAGCACTTCAACAAACTTGTCAAAGACAAGACGCTTTCTGAGGACAGTGAATTACTTAAATAATTAAATATTAATCTTAAACTTTACATACAGTTAATAACTGACCATGAACGTACCGTTATTGAACATTAAGAAGTACTATCATTTTTAATAGAATCAGGTGTTATTTTGCAGAATTTCATAATAAAAATGCATCAAGAGGTTTCACTCAACAGATACCATGATTAGATCAGCTAGATAATACAAAATCATTATCATTGTTTGGTAATACTTAGTATATTTCAGTAATTCATATAACGGGTGAAGATAATTTCAAAAATTTAATTTAATTACACACATTGTTGTTTACACATACTTTCATAAAAGTTATTTTTATAAAATTGGACAAAAATCTTGTGTCTATTGGTTCTCATAGGAAATTTTTTCCAAATATTTTTCTATGCTTCATTAGTACATTAATCGTTTCGTGAAAATTTACAGACTTTTTAAAGATAACCAGTGCTAGAATTGGTCACCCATCTATCACCCGGTCGCAGCCAGAGCAACTTAACTTAGCGATCAACTCAAATGCCTACCACTGATTAGGCCACGACCTCCTCAAAATATTATTGTGTATTATCTATATGTATGTATTTATAAATAAAAAATTGTGTATAGCATTCGTCTATTATCTATAACACAGGCATTAAGTTGTCTACCTTAGGAACAGACGTCCGTGTGTCATATAGTCCTATATATTTATTTTTTATTATTATTTAATGATAAGATTAACTGCGTTTCTAAAAGAACATTAACTCTATTTAACAGCTTCAATATGCATAGGGTATAGCCGTTGAGCTATATGAAAATTTTAAACTGTTTTAATTAAAGTGGAAGAATATAACTTTAAATTTCGACCTATTTATTCCATTCCAGGTTCAACTGCCTCCACCTCGGAGGAAATCAAATCGACAACTGCAATTCATTTTCGAATCGCTTAAACTTTTTCGTTCGAGAAGTTTTCAACCTTCCTCAAATAACTTGCTCGCTCGCAAACCGAAAATAAAACTCAATAAAAACTCCCTAACTGGTTCAAAGCAGTTAACGGGAAAATCGTACACAATATCCTTAGGTGCTTTGCCACGCAATTATTTTTGTTTATGTCTCTAAATTGCCCGCATATATGATCTCCCATCGTAGGCATTCTGTCAGAAAGCCTCGTCTTTAAAATGTATCCATTGGATCAAACAGATACTGGCTGAAAATAAAAATCGGAAGAATAAAAGGAAAAAAAAACAAATGGCGCGCATTCTAGACCATTGTAAAACTTTGATACTTCATATATAGAAAAATAATGAATCTATTTCCACAGCAGTGTAATTCAAAGAAAAGTAGATTACGCACCTTGCTGAAGTGAGTAATTTATGAGTCTCTTTGCACTTGTTACAACAATCTACTATTTCACTGCTTTAAAAAGCTGTTACTACACGTTGTCCACACGTTGTACCTTTCCAGAAATTAGCGCCAAATATAAATTGGCCACAGATCAAATGCCTGTTCGACGTGTTTACCGACGCTCCCTGATTGAAATACACATTGCAAACTGTTATGATGCGTGTTACGATTCGCCTAATTAATATCCGCACTCCTGCGGCATTTGTGGTCACTCTACACTACATGTTTCTTGCGAAAGACGCGCATTATTAATTTTGGAGACATTCCAATAGCGCGCCTCCAGAACTGAAGTAACGCGATCCAATATTCTTGCTCTTTTGGTAAATCCATGAAATGATAAAACGTTGGTAACTCGGAATTTGATTATCTGTAATACATAATAAAGTAAGGTGGTTCTATTCGTTTACTGTAAAGCTATCTAAGTTCCAAGTATTACAAGTAGTAGGAAAATACATCAAATCAAATCAAAAGATGTTTTATTTATAAAGATGTATGCATAAGTATACTTTTATAAGCTCTTTTGAATCATCAAATATTTTAAAAGGCACCACTGATTTGGAAAAATCGAGCCGAGAACAAGGAGGAGAAGATGGAGAAGGAGAAGGAGAAGGAGAAGGAGAAGGAGAAGGAGAAGGAGAAGGAGAAGAAGGAGAAGGAGAAGGAGAAGGAGAAGGAGAAGGAGAAGGAGAAGGAGAAGGAGAAGGAGAAGGAGAAGGAGAAGATTAGCTTAGTTCGAAATAATTTGAAAATATAAAACATTTTTAATAGTGTAATGTAAATATATCATACTTTTAAATTTCAAATTATTTCATACGAAGCGATACGATGTGTAAATATTAGTGTTTAAGATTCAAATGACTGTCTCAGATGATGTTTACTAAAGAATAAACAAAATTGTAAAATTGATTATTGTTTTTATTTTTATTCGATTAATACTGGCCACCATTACAAAACGTTTGGAATACTTTACAGAGACATATTATTTAGTATCAGTTTCATTCATTAGTAATACAGAATTGAAACTAAAGCAGGTATATTCTTTCCTGGTTAAATAACAGTAGAATTTCAAGACAGCAATGGCCTATTATTGCCAATAGGGATTCATATATGTAGTTTTAATCAGGAGTAGATATAAATGCCCAAAAATCTTTTGGTATATAACGTAATAGCTTCCATTACTAATTTGTCTTACTTCAATTGTATTAGATATTGCACATTTTTGCCGAATTAGCTAATAACCTTTTACAATTCAATTTTCATTTTACACGTTACATTAATGTCACTGATTTGAACAGCACATATTGTGAATAGGTCCACGAAAAACTTACCCTATAGTACAATATTATACAACGATATGAGAATATAGTGAAAATAAAGTATATTATAATAATGAACGACGTATCACAGTTGGATCTAAGACTAAATGAATTTTTCAGTATAAACAATTCAAAAAGTGGATTTTGACAAAACATTGCATACCAAATATAGCACCAATTAGAATATGTCATATTACTTGCAAGTGACAAAGTCTTTCTACAACATAACGTTACAATAGTTTAGATAATACAAATTTAGTTATTGTAATAAATTTGAAAGTCAGTATGGTAAACTACCCAATTATTAACTACAATGCCAGTAATATTTACTACGCATATAATACACTAAACTAGTAGCATATGACTGATGTATTATTAGTCCTTAATCTACAAATGCCTTAAAATTATTCGTAAATAGGGATGAATATAAATTGCTTCTCCTTTAATTTCATCACGTATTAGAAACATGATTTTCTCAAATATTTTTGAAAAACTATAAAATTCGGTACTCACTTAGTACTGCAAAATGTATTTACCTCACATCTATTCATATTAAATGGAAATTTTGCAAAAAGTTTTTCAATAGAGCTGACTATTAAAAAAACTGTCCACTCTTGGGCAATAGCGGGGCATATTCTAAGAGTTTAAGTTTTAAAATGAAATACAATAAAGGTCTATTTGTTGCTAATAGGCCAGATAGGGCCGATTTTAAAATAAATTCTTCTATACGAAATGATTGAATTCCGATACTGCTAGTCCTTTCAATAAGAAAATTATTGCGACCCTTTCTCCCCACACACTGAGCAAACTCTTCCTTCTAGCACCAACTATTATCACCTCCAACGCAACAATATACGAAAGAACTGTAGGTACACTTTCAAAGTTTAACCTAATCAAAATACGATACAATTATACTAAAATCTTACAGTAGCTTACCTTAGTGGCAACCTTTTACCTTAGTGGCAACTTTTCGCCTCCAATATTAGAGTATAAAGCTGAAGAGTTTTGTTTGTTTACTTGAATGTATTAATCTCAGGAAATACTGGTTTTGGAAAAAATTCTTTCCCTTTATTAGAATATTTATTAGAATAATTTTCAATTTTAGCAAAATTATACGTTTAATTTATGATACGGAAAGAATAGCACCCATCTATTACCCGGTCGCAGCAAGAGCTACTTAAACTAGCGATCGACTCAAATGTCGACCATTGTTTAGGCCATGACCTCCTCATATGTCTACGTAATTATAAATAGCTAAACCGTGTTTTATTTGGTTTGGAACCCTTACCCATTTTTCTCTATGAACAAAATCACCTATTCGTCGCACCCACTTGATCAGTCAGACAGTCCTTGATGAAATTACGCATTTTCATATGTCTAGAAGTTGGTGAAAATACAATAGAAGGTTCCTTTACATAAATACATAAAACAATGAAGTTCTTAAATGCTATACAAATTTAAAAATAGAAATGAGCAATTTTGACTATCATTCATTTATTCACAGATTGTCCGATTTGACTACCCAACATGGCATTGCATTAATTAAAATTTTAATTGTATATTAAAATAGTAATATCAATTATTCTCGTATTTTTTCTTGTCCCCTCAAGGCTGAGGATCGTGACTGCGTATGGTTAGCAGATTAGACAGGTCAAACTTATAACACCCCTCTTTTTGTGTCGAGGGTTAATAAGCTTTGATAGACGCGAAGCTAATAAAAGCGTGTAAAACGTATATTACAACCTATTTACGACATTAAAGCAAACGCATAGTAATTTACAATGAAACCAACAGAAACTTTCGAAAACAACACGTACGGGCGGACCGAGAATAAAATATATTACAGACCTCAGTCCAACTTTAAACGCGGCTCATAAATACGGTCATAAAGAGACCAGGAGTCCTGAAACTTTTGTGTACATAAATCATTGGTCCTGCCCCCGGAAAACTGGGAATTCCGGGCACTGTATGAGCCCTGCCCGTTTCCGCGCCTCGGCCATATGTCATCTCGGCTAGCGGACGCTATCTGTCTTGTAAAAATTCCGAACATCTCAGGAATGGAGTCCGAAGGGTTGGGACGTCGCCCCGATCGGAATGTGTAGGGTTGATATGACAAGGAGGTTGGGACCTTTTTGCTGCCACTTCAGATCAATGGAAACTTGCGAGTTGATTTTACAACTATAAACAAGTACATATTGCATTATTAAAAAGACACATAGTTCTCAGTTAACGCCCATCTACATGTGTATACTGTGCTGTGCTGTGTTGTATATTGAGCAAAAATAAACTTATAAACTCTAATACTTTTACACATAAATTTAAAATTTGTAAAATTAAAAGTAAAATGAAAATAGAGAGACGAATTTCTTAGCCTTCCATGGATTCATTGTGCGGGTCCATCGCGTTGCAGTGGAAGGAACCATAGCAGTGCCCGGGACTTGTGACCCAGGTGTAGGTTTAATTAACAAAAAAATTAGGTACGTATTTTATTTTTGAATTGATCCAAATTACGGTCAATAATGTCAATACTCTGTATTGTTAGTGATTTTATTATATGTGCGGCACGTACAAAGAAGTGAGTTAAAATAGGAAATAATCTTAGTGGATCAATTTAAGGTAAAAATTCTGTTTTTTCTGTACCTAAAGTTTGTATGTCTTTTAGGATTGCAGAATAGCGGCCTGAGTAATCTTGTATAAACGTATGAAATGTTTTTTTTTTTTTATTACCTTTTAGATACCTTTGAGGGGAAATTATTGATGAGATTGGCCCAGGAAAGAGGAAGGTTGATCAAGAAGGGGGTGGCCTTTGCCCAGCAGTGGGACACAACAGGCTAATAAAAAAAAATATTAAACTTATTCTACACTTCATACGACAAATATGTTTATCTGATAAAAATACTTTTTATTAATCGACGAAGACTCTGAGGGAAAATTTGTGAACGTTTTACAGAGTCTATCTCCTGATGATCCTTAAAACGAAACGTGCGTGTTTGTCTTCAACCCAACAAAACATTACTATGCTTTATGCTTTTTTTTATATTACAAAGGACTAACGAGCAGACTTTTCTCTTAAGTAATCACTTAGGTAAACCGTCGCGCATTGACATCTGTACAACCAGAAGGCTTGCACATGCAGTGCTGGCCTTTAAAGAGGGGTTTACACCGCCAAAAACTCTTACAAACCGAACGAAACTCGATAACAATATCATCACTTGCATAATAGCATTGCCAATTCACGCCGACCTATGTGAGAACGAGGTACTGGTACCCGAACGCACCGGGCCAATTCGACTGCAGAACAAAAGGACTGCAAGCGTGGCGCTACGTCTAATTAAATCTTTTCACCTTGTTGTCAGGGTTACAATTTTTTTCTGGTTTAATTAAAAAAAAACTCCAAAAGTGTTGACATTTCACCCTCAACTCCCAAGTTACATATCAGATGACCGAAGCAGTTACGGCCAGTTCCTAAGGAATTTACTGCGACGCACCACAACGCATTTCCTGGTGTTTATTGCGTCGTGAGCGAGAGGTTATCTGTCGCATCGTCGTTAAGGTCGCGCCACACTCGAACCTTTATCGTGTACGATCTTAAGTCATTGCCACACTATATTCTTATCAACCACTATCAGGGAATCCATTTGATAACGAGATATACCGCTATCTATAATTGAAAACGTTATGAGCATTAGTTATCTAACTTAAATGTAACTTCGGGTAAACGGATTCTCTCAAATTGGTAGAAGCTTCGAAAGTAAACAGGTTTAAGACAAACAGTTTAGTAAGGTTAATATAGGTATGAAAGGAAGTGAGTTTTTCGCCTGAAGAACTCGAAATTTACTTTAATTTGGTCATATTGTTCTTAAGTAAAATTATATAAAACTAACTAAATAACCAAACTGTGACGTTTCAATAAAGTGTAGGAAGCGGGGTCAAAAGCCTTGTCAAATGTCAGAATTTAAATATTTTATTAACACTGCATAAAATGATAGAAAGAAACTGCTGTTTTATTAATAATGTGATGTCACAATAAGGGGAAGGGGGTTTCGAATGTGATAACTTATGACAAGCACTGGAGAAGGAGTTAAAAATATTCTTAAATATAGTTAATAAAGATTAAAAAACACGAGCAAAACCGCCAGCTACAGGTAGTAATATAATAAAGTAAAATATGACAATGCAACACATTCAAACGTAATTCAATTTTCGATCCTTACAAAGCCCAAAAGGATAACATCTTCCCTACAAACAAGTTTGAACGTATTCCTTCATATCAGCAATCGGAACAAGCGTCCAACGCTCTTTCATCGTCACATCTCGAATCAATTCCCAATAACACCATTGTAGCGTCTGTGGCTTATCAGACGTCATCTTCATCACTCTCTTCATTTAATGACTCATCATTTTTTACCTCACCAAAATTTTCTGCTTTTATTATTTCAACTTTATCTGCATCAGAATAAGTTTCATATTTAAATATTGCGTCAATGCTATAGAAAAATCTTGAATTATATTCTTGGATTACTTTAACAATATTGCGTCGAGCGAATTTAATAGTTAGTTAAGCGTCTATAGAGTCTATATTTGGAAATAGTATATTGAAATCGTCAGCAATGCTTAATATTTTAGTTGAAGCACATATACTGCACGTCTATAAGCTTTCATGTGACCATTCATGAGCACCCATTCAGGTTTCGATACTACACTTATTAGCTTGAATGGATAAAGGGTTCATTCATGACCACACAGTAGATGACGTTTAAATGCAGTTAAAAAAGAGTCACTGGTTTCAATGACAGTGCCTTTCACTTTGTTATATGCTAAAAATGGTCTATATAATATTTTTATTCAGACTTTTTACATTTTATAAGTATAGTGTTTTGTACTGTCATTACAATATCAGAAATATTTTTGACATTTTAATGATTTTCGTATATAACTTATTGTTTATTTTAAAATCGATATCCTTATTCCTTACTTTACTATCCATGTTATCTTTTTTGAATGTGTTTTTTAATTTTCTTTCTTTCTATTGAAATTTGGGGAAAAGGGACATGTAGTGCAGCTGCATGACTACCGATGGCAATGGCTCTATTATTAGACTTGTAGAAGCGTTGCCGACCTTTGCGAGTTGAGTATGTTCTTTCCTTGCGAATCAGTAATTAGTATCAGTTTGGAAACACTGGACCATAATTAAAATTTCTTATACCTTCCTCTTCTTAAGTATGGGTATGAAAACAATTGGTGATTGTGTACGATGTGAGTTATGGAGTCTGTCATCAGACGATGAAAACAAAACGGTGCATTATGATTTAACAATATTCGTGATAGAAACAAGCGAATGACTCGGCATTCGGATCATCCTGACAAAGATTCAAATATTGCGCAGAAATTGCTTTACATGAGACAAATTTCTTAGCATTTCATGGATTCACTTTTCGGGTCCCGGGTCCATCGCGTAGTGCCTGGGACTTGCGACCCAGGTGTAGGTTTAAGAGTTCTTTATAATGTGGCCACTAATACTCACCTTAACTACCAGTTCCCTGCCCTGTTTACCCAACTCTGATATGATCAAGGCCTTTCTAATAAAGAACTTATGATAAAGTATAAGAAAAAACCTGAAAGGATTGTTAGAACCTGAAGGTGGGAAAAGTAGACTGGATCTCGTAAGTACCTGGTTCAACCTTGCTGGACTGTTGTCGCACCCACTCCTGACATTAGCTTTTCGCTGATTATAAGGGGAAATGGGGGTATTGAGTATATCTAAAGTATTCCGAGAGATATTTACAAAAAACGTACTGCGTATTATTAGGCACATACAAGGTATTTCCACTAAGAGACAGACATCCGTGCTTCATAAACTGCCCCTGATACAACAGCAGGGGTATCTGGTTGAAGTGATCTATAAATTCTGCGCAGACGCAATTCACGGGCCGAGCTGTGATACAACCACTACAGATGAAAGGTTGTCCTCTCAGAGTCTGTCATCCTATAGGCATAATCCAACGCAAATAAAATATATAGGAGAGTCTGGATGGATTGATCTATATATCCTGTGCAGACGCAAGGCACGGGTCTGGATATGATTAATTCGGCCACACCCCACCCCACCCCTATGTTAATGCAGCTTTGTCTCCGGCGTGGGCGAACCTGTGGGCTCAAAAATCACTGTTGTGACATCGAGGTCGATGGTACGAGACTTATTAATGTACTATGGAAGAGGTAATGATGTTGTACACTGTTGTTACTTTGATAATCGCCCTTTGTTTTGAGTAAACACCTTACAAATGCCAAGACAAAAATTTTCCATTCAATTCGGCTGCTAGCACTTATGAATCTCATTTATATTCTATAATTGTAGCATATATGCCTTACTACCTGGAGTGGCTCAGCATAACCCATACCTCAAAATGAGTTTTGGTCTCCGATAAACCACATACGATATTACAAATACTTAACGTATTAGACAAAAAACTATTCAAAACAATACCTTTGAAGACGTCTGTCAATTCAGATACTTTAATTTAGGATGTAACATACAAGATATAAGAATGTATTAATTCTCCATTGTGACGGTATTATATATTAGATCCACTAGTCCGCACAAAGACAGGACAGAAGGTCTAAATCAATATTAACGTCGTCTCCCAACTCCTAAGCCTCGCCTAATCAAAGCTTAGAGAAAGGATGAAACAGACGTTTAGAAACAAGAGAATATCCGTGATGTAAGCGCTCCATTGTCAACTAGAATACGGCACATTTGCTATAATTACATGGCGACCCCAACAATCCTCGTATTAGCTGACTCCGTTCTAAACGTATAACCGAGAACTGAATTAAGAGAATCAGATGAAAACTATTCTTCAGCAGCATCCATTGCTGCTATCCTACACTATTTAAACTCAACCATCGATACCCTGCAAACGTAAAGCTAATGTTAAGTTAGTTCATCAAAAAATTATGTTATGTGTAATTATAATATGTTAATATACTCTCGCAAATATTTTAAAAGCTACCATAGATTCAAATTAATCAAGCTAGGAGAAGAATCAGCAAGAAACTCGCTAGCCACTCTTTTAAAAATAGTTCTAACAACAGAGTTTAATACATTTGTATGTTAACTACAAAGTACAGAGGCGGAGCGCTTCAATTCCAAGAAGTTTTATCTTTAACATAGTCTTCGACTGTATAATACGCCTTAAGAAAAAGAGTGCCTTTAACGTTTCGTTTAAATATAGACATAGACAGCTTTAATATTGCATCTGGAATTTTGTTAAAGAAACGTATACTCGCGCCCAAAAACGATATTTGTCCCTACCCAGAAGCAGGACCGGATTCACAAGTTTATTTCTGCTTCTAGTTAACCTATCATGCATATCACATTTTTTTTTAATGAAGATGCATGTTTTTCCTAACAAACATAATATTGTCAAATATATAAAAAAAACACTCTGAAGCAACTGTAAGTACATAACTGACTCTTTAAATTTTTTGCGTAGGGAATCACGTGGCCTTAGGTTATAAGTTGACCTTATAGATAGATCTCTTTTAAAATACAAAAAATAATAATAAACAAACATAAATATGATAAGCAAATGTTGCATAATGTTTTATAATACGACATTTTAATATATTTACAAATATAGAAGTGAAAAAGTAAAAAGTTTGCGCTTTAAAAGAAGAAAGATGCAACTGTCTTGCATGTCGACGTTTCACGAGCGCTATGTCGTTTTCAATCGCTACCTTTGTTTGCACATGTTAAAAAGTTCACTGCAAGAAATATGTATACAAAGAATCTCTGCTTAATAATGGTTAAAAAAAACTCTTAATTCTGTTGCAAAAATAAAACGTTCTACAAATGTTAATAAATTAGAAAAAAAAGTTTTTTAGTGTTTAGAAACTGACAATCAGGATTAATAGGATATGGAAAACTCTTGAATATTAGTTATGGGTGATTGGTTAGGTTATGTTTGGATCACTAGGGTCTTTTGTAATGCCGGAGCCAGACATAGCTCAAAGTGTTTGTATATTTTTGTCCTTGAAGACTACAAAGTTCTACAAAACTTTGCACAACTACACAAAGTCCCTGGCCACACTTCATGATCATTCAAACGATCACTCAAATAAAGCTTTGTCTAGCTCCGGTATAAGACATTTTCGACGTTTACGAAACCTTAACCCTATTGGCAAGGCGTATATTCCCAATTACACAAAGACGGGTACGCTTTTTCCGATCAATTTCATCCAAAATTATATTTTACGCCAAATAATTTAAAACGAAATTAATCAGTCCCTATTTATCATATTGAATTACCACCACGACGTCAAACACATCGCTTTCAGCGAGCGCTACAGAAAATTGAAGCTCCCGTCAGAGCTTAAAAGCCTCCAAATTGAAATCCCATACGCGGAGCCTTTATTAGGCAATACCGAGCGATCAACTTTGTAGTGTGCACACTGACGTTTTCAGGGCTACCAATCTCATGCGACGTTTCAATCAACGTGGAAGTTTCATAATAAAGCACCTCACATGACTTTCACGATTTTAAATTTGGAATCCGTCTCTCCGTGTTGTGACCATAGACAATTTTTGCGTTTGATTGAGTAAAAATCATACTTACTTGATTAAATTATCACAACAAAATATAAAAGGAACTGGTGTATTGTTGAGTAATGGACTCTTCAAACTGCTTGGTTTGCACTTAATTTAATAGTTTAATTAATAATATTGTGCCATGTATGCAGTACTTATGAAACTTTTTACCAACTGTAATCGGACTGTCTATTTATTTATGTAAATTACCAGTATTTTATATATGTAACTTATTTTAATTAAATGTCATTATAAACATACAAAAATCCTACTGTACAATTGTATTTATTTTTAATGTCTGACTGAACAATATAAACTGGTTTTTGCGAATAGTATATAGCAACAGAGTTGACTCGAGGCGTATATTGGCATAAAAGATTCATAAAATTTTGACCGTATTTATTATAATTGGAACATTGGAAAATACTGTAGTATGAGAAGAATAATCAGGCTTTCAAATAGAAAAAGTTTTATGAAAATGAGAAAAGACCTTTTCTGAAAGAACAACCTTTTGTGCCAATGTTTGGGTCAAGTCGATTCAGTTGCAAACAAGTGTATAACTTACAGTATAAGATATTGAGTTATTGTGACCATATTTCAATGGAAAAAGTCTTAAATGCAGTTTTAAATGTAACTTCATAATAATAACGCACATACTCTCATACCAGCATTAATAATTAGACGTACACTAATTTTCGATGAATCTGTTAGAGTTTAGACACTTCGGTGGAATTCACCAGGTGTGGTCGATATATTATTCTGCAATTTTGGCTATTTCAGCTGATGTCTGAAATAACCTTAACACTAACAAGTTCATATTATATCACCATTGGATATATCATCATCATGGTCTCAAATGTTCAGGAACTTGATACTTAAAGTCAGCAAGCAGTCGTACACTAAGGCGTTACAAGGCGGTGAAACAGTTCACACATCACTTTATTGATAATAAAACACTTTTGTGTCACTTTTCACTTGCCAATATGAACTAGAATATCCCAGAATGTCCCCACGTAGGCGGCTAGACGCTACATGTTTGTCCACGCACCGAGCGATATGATACCCGGGCTAAATTTGGAAAATGTGATACCTGATATTATACCAGTGATCAGTGTAGCGCCCCCAATCATGCCTGCCGTAGACGCGTGCTCGGGTGCTACGGTTCTGTAATTAAAATAATACATTACGGTTTACACAATACATAATTTACATTACGGTTTGATGTAAAAATATTGAAGAAATATGTTTCTGATTTAAAATCGCATTGGGACAGATATTATACAGTATTCGTTTAAAAAAGGGAAAAAAAATTGTACATTTCAAAAGAAAACCGACAAAAAATTTCACCACTGGGGAGTCTAGAATCATGTACTGAACCCATGGGATGCGTATCAGGTACGATGTCTTTTACATCCTGAATATAGGAAACATTTAGAGAAGATATGTAGTAAGTACACAAGTAGTAGTTGTTGAATTCCCCATTTTAACAAAATTCGATGGCTCCTACGTAAAGGATCATAAGTCACATTGTTCCATTCTCACTTTGAAAGTTTTGTAAGTTAATTCGGAAAAAGAAAAAGAAAAGTCGGTGCATCTTTAGAATCGCGTTCATTCTACATAGTTCATTCTTAGATCATTTTGTGATAAATCGTCACTAGTCGCTGACGAGATAATTAGTTTGTGTTTGTGACATTTTTCTAACGGCGTTGTTTAATTAATTTATTTGTTGAACGCATATAAAAGGGTCGTGTTAGGTTACTTAACTCTTGTTAAGTAATTAATTTCACAGACTAAATACGCACTTAATGCCGCCATTCACCATTAATGTAATTAACTATAAGCAATAAAGAAGCGTATACTTAATAACTTATAATTGTAATTTATTTATCACGTGTTTTTCACAAATTTCAAAATCAAAGGAATATTTTTAATTAAACAATTACTTATCTTTATTTTTTGCCTTTAATGTATACATAAAGTCTGCATGCTTAGTGATAAACCTATGCAAATAAACATTATCAATGGAGCAGACGGATGGTTTCTGCAATTAAAGTCTTGGAAAAAAGAAACGTAAAATGAGTGTCTATGATGAAAAGGAGAAGAATGTGATGAAGGACAACCCTCGCATGTCCTCGCTCTGTCTTGAATTCAGATATGTTGAGACAGATCTTGCCCCTAGACAACGGTGAAAGTGTTATAATTTATAAAAAAGACGAGTGTGCTTTCAACCACACGACTGAACTAAAACTTCTTTAGTACCATCTATATGAATGTATTTTTAATTATTTATATGTATAATTGACTGTTTAAATGGTTTAAACACTCTGTATTGAATTTATTTTCTTTACAGACAATAAAGGTAACAGAAATAGGTCGCATCTCTCTCTCTTGCCCCTACAATAATAAACGAAACGTAGTTCTCTCTTTATATCTTCAGTAACTAATATCTACCTTTCAAGTTCGCCGTTCGCATCGCCCGATCACACTTCCGTAACGCTCTCGACACGCCTTCACCAGCTTATTGCGCAAGCCAACCGTGCGTAAAGATTCTGTCGTTCTACTTTACTACTAGGTCTTATTCGTTATTCTCTTAGTTGATCAAGAGTCCACTGTCTCTTAAAAGAAACAAGCTTGCTAAAGAAAAAAATAGAAGTAATCTATTAGAAAAGATCTAATTTTACTAATCAAGAAAACTTATTCAAATTATTCTTAAAGTTCCTTCTTATATATTTCGTTAATTAACATTTTTAATGTAATTAAGCGAATGAGACATTTGACTAAATTGTCTTTTAATAAAATTGAAATCAAAAAGAAAATTAAAATTGGTCTATTATAGGTAAATTAATACCTCTATGAAAATTTCATTGTAAATATTTTAGACTATTTTATTTGGGGAGAACAGTTTAAAGTCAAAGAAGGGTCATGTTAGGTCATCGTGGTTGAGTTATCGATTATTCATTTGCTTGAAGATTTCATTTACTCTTATGAATAGACTCAAATTATCTACCCTGAGAGAGCCTTTTTCGAACGTGAAAGGGTTGTGATAGGGCATTTACCGCATGTATTGAAGAATTTGGCTTTAATAATAAAGGTAAAATTGACTTATTTGTCATAATGATCTCATGTAATTGAGTATTTCTCAATAGCTGTAATAAAACGATATACAGGCGACGTTAGAGGTTAGTAAGTGTAATTACCGGATTAAAGAACAAAATTTCCAAATTATATCTTAGAAGTTGCGTGATATTCTACAAACCTTTGTGGTGAAGTCATAGATAAAGCTATTCTTTTTTTTTTATGTTGCAAGGGGGCAGACGAGCAGGCAGTAGGCACCGAAGTGCCTACCGTCGCCCATGGACATCTGCACGACCAGAAGGCCTATATAAAATTATTTAAATATACAAATCGTTAAAAAGCATTGATGTATCTTTACTTTTGTAGGTAAATATATATTTCGATGTCACCCAGGTGAAGTCGGGGCGTAGCTAATAGTAAATAAGGAGATAAAAACATGGAAAATACAATAAAACATACCTCCGTAACCTGGTAAGCAATGACAGATGAATTGATTGACTCCATCTTCACACGTGCCGCCATTGATGCAGGGATTTGAGGCACACTCGTTTACGTCAGAGAGACATCTGAATATGTGAATACATATAATTACAAACTTGAACTTAACATATCGCAACTGTACTTTTTATATTAATTTATTCTAAATTAATAAATATTTACTTTTCTGCTATAAATTAATTATTAAGCTTACGTACGAAAATATATATTATCTGTACGAAATGTACTATATATTTTAATTTATAATAAAAAAATTCTACCGTACTATAAATACGTATGGTTATGAATACTTTTTGAGTGATTTGTGAGTATTAAAAAATGGAAAGACTGTCTTAAAAACGACGTTGTCTCTTAGAGTAATATGCTCTACAATACTGCCTCATACAAACATACCTCGCATCATAGTATCCTCTGGGGCATTCACAACGGAATCCGTTGATGCGGTCGATACACTTGCCGCCATTGGCACAGGGATTAGAGAGGCACTCGTTGATGTTTGTCTCGCAGTGCTGGCCCGTGAAGCCCGGTATACATTCACAGGTGTACCTGTGGTGGATTGTAGCATATTATGGACGTGATCCTCTCAATTGATACGAATAATTGCAAGTGTTTATCAATCAAGAGGGATATCGAAGTAACTCATTGTTGTGAGTTCAAAAACATTGATCAAGAAATGCTTTAAGAATAGTAAAATGATATTGGGAAAATGAATAAAACTAAATGGTAAAGCGAGTCTGTATCTTCTAAATACAAGAACTGTTGTGTAACTGAAAAGTAATGAAGTGAATAAATTTGGTGAAGCCACATATTTAGACTAAGCTGTAGAGTCAGTGAAGTAACGATGCGTAGAGTAAGGACGTGTAGAGTTATGATATGTAGAGTAAGGGCGTATAGAGTTACGACGTGTAGAGTTAGAGGCGTGGCTCTAAGAGAGATCTGATAACTTTTTGACAGTACAAGCCTTATGGTCTCGCCGTGGCTTCATTTTACATGAAAATGTTCTTGATGGGGTTAAACTATATACGAAAGTGAGTCTGTATGATCTAAACGACGTTATTATTGCATAGTATTTGGCTCAATGAAGGCCAATTTAAGTCACTGGACTTTAAAAAAAGATAACAAAACATGAATTACAGTAATAGTTTAAAAACTTAAGAGTTTTTAAAAATATGCGAAAGTAAATATTTTGGAACATGGCAAAACATGCAGTGATTGAGGTATTGTCTAAAAGGTCAAGGTCGTATACTCAAAAGGGAGCCCTTTTGATTATAAAACATTCTGATGTGAATTATATTTTATATTAATCTTAATGTAATTTTGATATTCAACACATAAAAACCAAAAAGCAAAACAATCATACACGCATGCTATAATTTAAAAAGCACTTACTCAAAATAATTGTTGCTGCATGTAAAGAAAGAAAGAGTGAATGAGTGAAAATAAACTAACTTAAATTATTTACTTATATAAACTAAATCATAAATTGTGCTAGAGGAGAGTAACAGAAATAAAAAGTGGCCTATGCCCAGCACTGGGCGATTAAATTAAATATTAAAAGGAAACATTTAAAATAATATTGAATATTATATAAAATATATTTCTCAATATTGACGTAGTTATCTTTCTATTAGGTTACGAAAAAAATATTTGCTTCATAATAAAAAAAATATGGAAATATACATTTTTTATTTATTTCTTCTGAGTAGTCATGACTATAACGATCCTCTGGGTACCACTTATCGTTCAATTTTGGGACCTATGTATGACTGACTATTATTTATCGTTTATAAATCGTTTTTCTATTCTCTTTTATTGATATTGGCGGGGAAGAGATAAAATCGTTATACTTCTTACATGTATAAAAATATATGGATCTGACATTATCGTGTCCCCTCTTTTATCTCGGCACACCTAAAATTTTACTAGTATTCCTAAAATATACAATTTCCAGATTTTTTAAGTAAAAGTTATGTTAGAGACAATGCCAATTAGTTATAAAAGCGGCTTAAAAATAACTATATGCAGTGTAAAATATACGTATAAATAATTTTATTTCCAACGCTATCTAGTTTAATTTTTCGTTTATTATTATTACAAGTCATGTATATTATGTCAGAATCAGTAACAACAAGGAAATTGAAAAATTCTAGAAATAAAGCATTTTTTCAGGTAAAAGGTATATTAGAGGCATCGACGATTAGTTAGAGGCATATTTAAAAATAGCAATGCGCAGTGAAAGGCTCGAAAAGGGCATGAGGCTCCAAGTCATCCCGTAGTCTGGCGCCACTGTGAGAGCCACTTATCCTCGTTCGGTAAACAAGTTGGACAGGAGCTGAATCATTGCATACCGCGAACTTAAGGCTACATAATTACTGCAACTACCACCGGCTGAGGTGCAATTTGCAAACGTGCAAAATATAGTAGCGTTAGCGTATAAAGCTTAAGCATTACATAATACATTACTTGAATTACTGTTAACGTTCGTTAACTAAACTTGAATTAAACATAATTCTCATCAGAAAAATCGAAACACCTTGCAAGTTTATGTTTTATAGGAATTATCAGAATAATGCGTATTTAGGAAATATATGTCAAATAAAAATTAAGTGTTTCGATTTTTCTGATGAGAAGTATATTTATCTATATATTAATACGTGAAGCAGAACCTTTCGCTACCACTTTACGAAAATTGCACAAACAGAATTTGTCACAATTATAGTTTTATATACAGTAGGGTGTACGAATGCTAATATTTTTATGAAATATCCATTATAAATGCATTTGCACACGAATGCCAAAAGATTTTCGCACACGTGTATATATTTTTCCATACGATAGTGCAAAGCGAGCTCATTACCGTATGTATTATTCTTAATCGTAAAATATACAACAATGTCGTTGTACAAAGAATATTTTTTTATAATATAGTTTTAATTAAGCATATTGTAAGCAAATTTAAAGATTTGTGACCAAATTTCGACCAGCCGGCGATCTCTAGTATTTATAGATTCTTATCTTTATTTTATTTATAATGATTATCAATTAAATATCTAACTCCCAGGGGGTGGATCTTCTTTTATCTGTCCGATAACTGGTCAGATCCACTACGGGTACGCGACCCCGGAGCAGCGTTGGATGCTTAGAGAAAATGGGTCAAAGGACGTTTAAATGGTGTTTTATTTTGCGTCTTGAATAGTTAATGTAAACCAACCAGCCTTATGTACTTTTAAATGGCCAGAGAATAAGCCGAGCCGCGGTTTGCCGACCCCTGCTATAGAGGGAAGTTTCTTTTGAACTTCGCAAAGTCTTAGACAAGTAATGCATAATATGTATGTAAGTAACGAAATGAATTTACGGTAGTTTTAGAGTAATGCTTTTGTATTAAAGTACAGTTTTAAAATTACGTATAATGATTTGTGTGTCAGTAGCTCAATGGCTGGCAATCATGACGCAATTATTTCTGGTTCAATTATGGACCATCTGATTTGTTAAGTTAAACCCTTCATGATCCACACATTAGACATACCTAAAAACTCTTTTTTTAATAATAAATTAAGTTTAAGCTGCCTGACATTTTATGACGGCGTCTGTACTTCCCTTTCCCCAAATGAAATGATTTTGAAATTCTTTTTTGATTAAAATTATCTAGTCAGTTATAGTTTATAAATTACTACTTAATAAATATTGTTTCGTAACATTTGTAACGTAATTCTAATGTTCTTAAATAATTTAACTCACTTAATTATTACTGTTCTATGTATATCTTAATGGTTAATGGTTCTGTATCTAAAATGGTGGATGGTTTTAGTTAAAATATTAATTTACGTGTCGCACGAAATTACTCAAATATTATAAATCTGTTTCACTCTAACATATCGCTGTCTATTTCTAAAAAGACAATATCTGTCAATATATCAATTTTTATAAATTAAATTCGTTTACATATCGCTGAAATGTATTATTATATCTTATTAATATGGAGCGTAATTGAATTTACAATACTTGTAAAGTTTACAAGTATTGTAAATAAAAACAATACTGGCATATTTTATATCATGTAAAATTTTTAAAATTTGCGACATATTTGTGACTTTATATTGTAACCATGTAATTATTCATAATCATAGTAACCACACAGTATTTGGTAATGTTAAAGAAATACATTTAAGTACGACACGAGGAAATGACAATAAAAAACGCGAATTTTTCTATGTTAAATGATGTAATGTTTAATTCTTTTTTCCACTGCGATAATAGCGGTTATGGTTATAATATAATTAATGTAATTATAACGAATACAATAATTACGATAATGACAATAATATCCGACAATCTTAGACGTATGGTGTAAATATTCAGGTATCGAATTAAACATTTCTTAGCACGGACGTAACTCTATTTATCAATGTTAAATGTAAGATGTTGATATCATTTTATGATATTTTAAAATAAAAGATATATTCTATTGCGTTTTTCCTTATTTGTGTCTAATTGTAAGGTGGCAGTAGATGGTTGGCAGCCCGACTATAAAGTATCTATATTTTAATACGTGAAGCTAAAACTCTCGGTACCATTTTACGAAAATTGTGCGGACGGAGGTGTTTAACACTTTGCACAAATGTAGTTTATATAGAGAAGGGCTTGCGTATGATAACATATTTTTAAAATATGCAATATTAATATTTTATTTACTTACTTCTTCTTCTTTTCGTTTCAATGGCAAATCTATATTTTGGGTGTAAGGGCCTATATGTTCAAAGCCCAAAAAGTAGCGACATCGATTGCTCGCTGTTACCTATAACACAGACATTAAGTTGTCTACCTTAGGAACAGACGTCCGTATGTCATATAGTCCTGTATATATTTATTTATTTATAAAATAATAATAATATTTTCACTTAATAACATTTCTACAAAGTCGGCAATTGCTATATTTCTACAAAGTAACATTAAGAAAGACTATAAAAGCAGATTATTTCTCTAAGTTTGTTGTGAGACGGTCACGTTGCTGCGTATAACACTCTTGAGGTTACTTCAGGTTTCCAAGTATACATTTGCGTTTTAATTGTTTCTCTAACGACGAAACTACTTGAAACACAAAACTAGCTGATATGCCTTAACGGAATACGAATTTTAAGCATCTTCTCTATTACTTAAGACGGTCTGAGAATATTTATTTTATCTATCTATATATTAATTCGAAAAGCGAAAACATTCGGTACAATTTAACTTAAGTTGCGCCGGACAGAGGTGTATGAAATTTGGACCAATTATAGTTTACCAATGGACCCAGCAGACATTGTTCTCTCCGAAAGTTGGGCTACTTACTTTTTACTACATTCTATTATCCTATAACATTATTCCCCGTTCCCGTTCCGTTTCCGTTCCATTTCCTTTTCGCTTTCGCTTTGCCATTCCTTTTTATTATACAAACATTGTTCTAACATAACGAACACAACTAAAAAGAAATTATCCAATCTGGTGCAGTCGTTCGGAAGTTATGCACGTGCATTCATTTCAGCGACGCATTTTTAATTAAGACTGTACTCAATTGAGATTTAAGCTATCCTATCTTTCAAATTGGATCAAACTGCATACGGTGGGCAAACTTGATTAAAATCAGTTAAGTTGTTTAGAAGGCCATCGCGGACAAACAGCGTGACGCGTAATTTATATATAGAGATAGAGACGAAGGTGTACGATTGCTAATATTTTTATATTATTAAAATAAAACCTCGCACACACCAATGCAAAACGATTTATACACACATGTATACATTTTACTCTAAAGTTGTGTCAAAGCGTAGTCATAACGACCGTATGTAAATTATTAATTGTCAAATATAACATGTTGCAAAAATAATTAAAATTTTGTATAGAGCTTTAAATAAGCATACAGCACGTAGATGTAAAGATTTGTGGGTGAAATTCGACCAGACGGCAATCTCTTTTTTTAAGAAAACTACCAAGTAGAGAAATTAACACACAAGCACACAATAAGAAAGTTTTAAGTCATTTCATTGCATGAATTGAATAAATTTAAATCTTTTTCTATTTAAAGATTCTATTACAACTGCAGATACAATATGCAAAATATTTTTTACCTGCTTGTCGTAAATTTTAGGGGAGTCACGCTTGATCCTGGTAAAGTCAAAATTATACAGTAGTTTTGACTGTGTACGAGTAAGAGGAACGTATTAGGGACTCAAAGAGATCCCCTATTTGGGCGCATGCCTTTGTTAATGGTATTGATGCGGATATATCGGATCTCTACCCTTTAACTAATGTAATAAGATTACAAAGGGCTGCAGTCAGACACGACAGGGCCGGATTTGGTAAGTCGTTTTTATTTAACAAATAATAAATAAATATATATACAGGACTATATGACACACGGACGTCTGTTTCTAAGGTAGACAACTTAATGCCTGTGTTATAGGTAACAGCTCTCTTTTTCAATTGTATCTTATGACTTTTTATATGTACCTACTGTTGGTTATCCTGAAATAAATAAATAAATAAATGTAAATATATATATTTTTTCATAAATGAATGTTGCTCCGATTTTCTTTCAAATTGATTTAAAAATTTGCCTCAAGGCTGAGTTGAGTTTGAACCGGGTACCTTACGAATTTGAGTACACTTTTGTACCATTGTGCAATTTAGATTGATGTATTAATTAAAAATACTGCATTTACTATTTGCTGTTAATAGTGTTAAAGGCCGTATACAAAAGATCCAACAGGGTCAAAGTGTATCCGCATTGCGGGCCCCCTCATGATCATATAATACAAAAGGATCTTTGCCTGTGCATAGAAAGATAAAGAAATGAAAAAAACGAACCATTTTGCAATCATATGATACAAAGAGATCTTTGCCTATACATAGATATATAATTAAAAAAAAATTACGATCCTTTTAACAATCACATAACACAAAACGATCTTTGCCTATATATAGAGAGAAAGATTTAAAAAAATAACGAACCTTTTAACAATAGGCAATATAAAATTGTTTGGGTGTCGAGTCGCACATGATATACAATTAGCAGATTTATCGTGGGACGCGTCCGGTGCACTAGGTCACATATTGGCCGATAATCGTCTCATTTAACACAGCTTTTTTATATATAGGCTGTTCCAGTTTTTTTATTTTTCAAAATCAAAAAAATAAATCATGTGACTTGTTCTTGACTTGTTGACTTTCTCACTGGTCCACTAAGATCTTGTGACGCTAACTTATTTTGCAAAACGAAAACTTAAAGTTTTTTCTATATACTTAATTTTAATTAAGCTGCTATTTAATTAACCCGAAATTAAGCTATCAATACGATATAATTGACCATCTGTGCACTTTGAAAACTTTAAGGTCATGCACAACTTTATCTTGCTTAAATTAATAGCCTAAAGAGTTATGATTTGTTTGTTTGTTTTTTTTTGTATTGAATAGCCTACTACTGGACCAACCAATCTGTATGACAATATCGATAAAGCAAATACCCGTGCGAAGCGGGGACACATCGCTAGCATTACTATATCCTTCAAAACGTAATAAAACTTGTGTTCTAAATTAACATATTATAGATAAAATACAGAAAATAAAACGTTTTTAATAAATATTTAGTAGACAATTTGATTTAAAACCGTTTTAAGTTGACAACGAAATAGGAATACATTTATTAACATTCGATTATTTGGACAAATCGTTTAAGAAAAGCACTTAAAAATCAATATAAAGTATGCCACTATTCTAATGAAATTATCATATCGGAATAACATTTAAATATAAAAACGGTGTACAATCAAAATTATAATTATATTTTAATCAATATATTCTGGAATAATCACGAGTCAATAAATGTCTTTAGTCTGTGATAAATGCTTCTGTGATCAGTGCTCGTCTCTAAATGTCAAATATTTACAATAAAATTAAATTGAAGAGTCTGTTTGTAACTTCGTACTATAGCTTTTTTTTATTGAATACCCCACATATTCATCGGAACTTATAACAAAAAATATATCACTTTTATTGTATGCTGTCTGCTTGTTACGGTTGATCTCCGAAATAGCCGGATCGACTTCGATGGAATTTTCACTGACACTGAATTGAGAGTGTGCGCAGGAGTTACACAACTTGATACCTCCATCGCCTTTTTATCATCGAACCAGTAGGTGCCGTACGGGTTTCCATACTTACATTGTTGACATGCCGACATCCCGTACGCTTCGATGCTTCTTTCCTTATCCGAACGGCTAAGGCGTGGAATGCTCTTCCGGTGTCTGTATTCTCTGACCACAACAACATGTATCTTTAAGGCAAGAGTGAATGGGTTCATTCTAGGCAAGCGCGTTCCACTGTAGACCGCATCTACACTTAACATCAAGTGTGACTGCGGTTAAGCGCATGCCTATCCCCAATAAAAAAAAGACTATAAGATAATACAAAATTATAAGGTTCTAGGTACAAAATTTATTACTATTTCTTCTATTGTTTTTTGTCTTTTGCAACATGATGGACCCGAATTATGTACTGTAAATGTATAAAATGCAGAGGTTTTTTAAAAATATGTTTATACTCATTTCCCCAATAAAATCCATCTATTATAATAAAATTTTAAGAAAAAAAATTGACTTAAATTGTTCGAACTGGATCAAATTGAACTGTGACTACACGGTAAGCACCAGCTTTCAAATAAAAAAGAATCACCAAAATCGGTCCACTCAGTCGGAAGTTGTGAGGTAACAAACATAGAAAAGATACGGTCGAATTGAGATCCTCATCCTGCTTTGAAGGTGGTTAAAAATTACTTTTAGGAAGAGCTGTCTACAGACGGAGAAGGCTATGCTTGGGTTGAGCGTTGCCAACGCCTTACGATCCCTGGATACCAACGTTGGGCTATTCTTATGGTGTCTGGTGGACATTTTGCGGGTGCCATATTTTCCGGAGCGGTTGCCGTCGTGCATAAAACCATGCATTCGTATGTAACTCGAAGAGGGCAAGGCCAGGCTCAGGCAAATAGAGACACACATGGTAACGCGCCTCGGTCGGCCGGTGCCAGTTTGAGAAGATACAATCAAGCCCAATTTCTACAGGTGTGCATCAGTTCTTTGTTATTTACAACTAAAACTTTAATCCAGGAAGGAAAGGAATACGACATCTGAATAATAGGTGCAGATTTCGAGTTCGTCTTTCGACATTTGACAACTGCGATCGTTACGTTCGCGGCGAAAAAGTCGTGGTGACGCTTAGCGCAACGCACTGTTATCATAAAGTCATGACAACTTCGAGTGAATTTTAATTCTTAAATATATAATGTTTCTTGTTTTTCGCTATAAAAACGTTAATTTCTGCAAAAATATTAAATTTTTTGGCAATAGTAGATACTTGAGAACAATGTAATCCTATTTTTGAAAATTTTTCGTCATGCCTATTTTGATAACACACAAAAATAAGAAAATCGTTAGAAACACCTCACGCGCTGGGTCAGCACTTTTATTCCTATAGTTTTTAGGGCGGTAGGATTTTACATTCTTCGACGATGCTCCGGACAAGATCTATATTTATCATAATAATTTTTTTCACCAAAACTTTAAATAATGGTTTTAAAAAATGTTTATATATTGCGCGTGTAAGAAAGTCTACGTTTTCAGCATATTCAAGACATCATTTCTGGGTGGGCTGAGGATTTAAAGGGCTGCTCTCTTGTGCTGTACAGGGCTGTGGGTTCCGTTAACCAAGCTGCGTTATTTGGCAAGAACTCTCCCTTACCGCCACTTCGCGCCGATCTCATGTGAGAAAGAGGTACTGGTACCCGGTCGCGCCGGCCCAGGCTCCGGCTCCTCGATAAATGGGCTTTTCAACACTGAATGAATTCTTCAAATCGGACCGACCAGTACTTCCTGAGATTAGCACCTTTTAAGCAAACTAACAAACACACTCTTCAGCTTTATATATTAGTACAGACACGTAAATTTATACGCAGACTGGCATTCGGGCGAAAATTGATCAAAAAATGAGTGGCTGTACCCACCACACTTTTTTTTGAAGGCCCGATCCGCGCCTGTGTCAGCTAAGGTGTTTCAGAAGCCATAGGACTTAGAGATCTTTGAGTATAGAGCATATGAATGTCTCAAAGTTCATCAACGCGTCTGCAATACGATTAGGATTTAGCCTTTAGTGAGTCAAGCACGAACATTTTAATCGTAATACGGCTTCCCACAGGAAGTAAATTTCTCCAGATTCATCGATGGCTATCCATACAAAATTGAGATCACCCGATGGTCAAAATTGTGTCGGGTATCTTTATTTGTGTACCATAGGCTTATTGAACATTATATACAAAATTTTAATTCTTTGTACAACGACATTGTTATATGTGACAATTAATCGTAATACATACATGCGATCGTCATGATTACTTTTTAACACCATCGTATAGTAAAATGTATGCACGTGTGTGTAAATCGTTTGGCATTGGTGTGTGTGTGTTGTTTTATTTTAACAATTTAATATATTTATGATGCATTCTATTAAAGTTAGCATCCGCACAGCCTCTATAAACTCTGCCAAAATTCATACCCTCTCGAAATTGTCATAAAATGGCGCTAAAAGTTTTTGCATCAATTATTCATATTATATTATAAAGAGGAAGGGATTTGATTGTTTGTTTGCATCGAATATCCTCTGAAATTACTAGACCGATTTAAAAAAAAAATCTTTCACCGTTATAATCCTACAGTATCCCTGATGAACATAGGCGCAATAGAAAATTTTCAAAAAAGGTGGGGTGCCGTATGTAGATTTCGATAATGTACATACCCATGCGAAGCCGGGGCGATCTGATAATTTATAATAAAGAGGACCACCTGGTAAATTTAATTCGTAACTTCTATATTTTCCACAAAACACAAATTTCAATATATCTGCTCTACACATTACAAAATTGGAGGTTCTGTGCGTAATGTCGAAATTATTTTTTTTCCTAATTGCATATATACGATACCTGTAGCAAAAACTTTAGTTAACATTTTTGTCTGTGTGTCTGTCGAATTATAATATCCGAAGTGGACCGATTTAAAAGGGACTTTTACCGGTACAGTAAACCCCCTATAACACGGCAGGTTTATTCTCGTACAACGCGATTGGACAACCCCGAATGCACAGAATATAATAATATACACAATATAAAATAATATTAATGCGTAATAAAGGCACTTTCTTATAGGCGGATTACAGTAGATACCCGATTTTACAAGGAATTACATAGTCTACTTTAATGTTAGTTAAATAGTTAAAGTTCCGCGCAAAAAATGAAGCCCACTAAAATTACCCACTAAAGTTCACGGAATTCACGAGTGTGAAGTTTCGGGTTACTGCTAGTATAAAATATATTTCGAAATGGTAGGTACAGTTCGCCGTTATCGTAGACTGTAGAGTCAGTGAAGCTACGAAATGTAGAGTTAGAGACGTGATTTTAAAAGAGAATCTGATAATTTTTTGAGCCTGCGAGGTGTATGGTCTAGTCGTGGCAACATTTTACATGAAATATTGATTTTCTAAACCCTGTATGTTTCAGCATTTTCACGGAAGAACCAACTTCAACCGATTTTATGGGGCCAAAATGCAAGCGCAATGTGGCTTCCGATACGATTACATTACCGTCAAGGACGTATTTATTTTTACTCGGCTGTCATCGGGAGTGGAAGGCTCTTAACAAGAAAAGGGTAAACTCGGTAGAGGGCTTATTTATTTCTTGCAACAAGAAGCCGGGTCAGACCACAGTGACCGCACGCTCGGCAAGCGACAAATTAAATAAATTTACAGCCCGCAACTGCGTTATAATAGAGCGAAATATTTTACAACATTACTCTATTGCGTTACCGTGAACTCGTAAACAGTCGTACTCGTGCATTGTCGTAAGTTTTTATTAAAAAAAAAAAAAAAAAAACCATTAAAACTTTCAACTATACACGTATACAAAAAGGCGTGAGTCACGTGACCATGTCACTGACGACGAACATGATTTTACTAACCATCCAAGCCTGCCTGTAGAATTTTTTTCTTCAAAAATTATCACACTCAAAAAGCAGACGAGCCAAGTGCGTGTCCATTTCAGACAGTAGAGCTACAGATAGTAGAGTTAGAAGGCCTCCACGGAGTGGGCGACTCCTAAAAGTTCGATCTTCAGGTCGCCCCATGCTTAGCTAGACAAACTCGAAACTTTTATAAAGGATAGGAAGATATTAGATCAGGATAGGGATAAAAAGAGATGCTTGCTTACACAAGATAATAGACCCAGGTTAATTAACAAAATCTATCGTTTCGCAACAAATCTCAAAAACTGCGGGACGTACAAGTATGAAATTTGGCTTGAAAGTAGTTTATAGTTAGTAGACATCTTTTAAGAACTGATTTTTCGATAGGATCAGTTTAAGGAGATCTAAGGGCTCTCGGAAGTTCAATTTCTCGAGGACGAATTCACGGGAGACAGCTAGTCTGCAGTGACTTTAGTCGTAGGCTAGATATTATAAATGTTACTTTAAAAAACACTATAAATAAAATTTACATTGAACTAATGTCTAACAATAGAGCAAATAATATTCGCCATTATTGTGAAGAGGGTCAAATACGGTTAAGTATATAACATACAGACATACCGGCCGGTATATAAAAGATCCGCTATTAAAGAAAAGAACAACCGTCAAAATAATATCGCACGGCCAATAAGCGGAAGATATGAAATATGAAGTAGCCCGGAATAGCTCTCGTTCGTAGTTGCGCCTTTGACAAAGATTTCATCGCGCTGCGCAGTCTTTGCTAAACTTCACGGGAAATTTCCTCAAACGTCTCTTTTATAGCTCCTTCGGTGGAGGATTTGTGGAATTATTATTTCATACTTCCTCTGCGTGGAATGGAGTTGAATTTGGAATGGAATTTCGTCTTGCTCCTTTCACTGTGACGACCGCAAATTTGGCATATTAACCTTTCACCTACAAAAAGATGTAAATTATCAACTATTACCTATTTTGACACTAAATTCAATGGAAAGTTTTTTCAAACGTCTCTGTTATAGTTATTTCGGTAGAGGACTTGTGGGATTATTATTTCATATTTCCTCCGCACAGAGTAGAGTTGAATTTGGATTTTCGTTTTGCTCCTTTCATTATGACGAGCGCAATTTTGGCATATTAACCTTTCACCTACAAAAAGATGTAAATTATTAACTATTACCTATTTTGACACTAAATTCAATGGAAAGTTTTCTCAAACGTCTCTTTTATTGCTCCTTCGGTAGAGGATTTGTGGAACTACTATTTCATACTTCCTCTACGCGGAATGGAGTTGAATTTGGAGTTTCGTCTACTTCCTTTCATTATGACGAGCGCAATTTTGGCATATTAACCTTTCACCAACAAAAATGACGTAAATTATTACCTCTTTTTAAACTAAACTTCAAGTGAAATTTTCTGAAACGTCTTTTTTATAATTCCTTTGGTAGAGGATTTGTCTCATAGTTCCTCTACTCGGGGTGTTAAGAGTTTTGGAATTTGAATTTCAACTCGTACCTTTCACTACGTCCTCCGTAATTTCGGTATATTAACCATTCTCATACAAAAAATTCCTGAAACGATGCAATGGGAGTGAAATTGCTAGTAAATTCTTGTATACGAACATTAAAATTTCGCCGACAAAATGACGAATTCTCTTCGTCATTAGCAGATCGAATCGCTAATTTGCGATAGTCAATCGACTGGCATAATACCCGCCCCTCATAAAGAGGCCTCTAATCAAAGGCGAGGGTTGAAAGAGAAGCAAGCCGATTACCGGTGAAAGGATACATTATTTGAGGTGAAGCTAATGACGTGAGAGTCACCTTAATTTGTTCTCTAACAAGCTAACAATGAAATATTGAATATTAAACTTGAATAAAATACGCCTGTATTGGATTACTAATTAAGTGCGATTTTCGTCGTCGTTCCATATACCCACCGACAACTGGGAACAAATCGCAACAATGGCGAAAACTGATTACAGACAATACCAAATCCTTTGAAACCAAGCGTTTAGAGCATCTCGAAGAAAAACGCCAAATGCAAAAAGCAAGGCCTAAGCCCTTGTATACTTATACGTATGATAGCAGCGGTCAGCTTTTCTGCAGGCCTTGCAGGCGAACTTTCAAGACCTAGTTTGTTTACGCTAGTCATATTCGTGCACATTCCAGACGTTAAAGCTAAGGTCTCGCCGTTGACGGACACGTCATGGATGATCATCATCATCATCATCAATTGTGATTTTAGTCACTATGGTGAGTGAGAGTTAAAGAGATGACAATGAAATCTACGTATAGACAAGCAAAGCCAGTACAGTTTCACGTCACAGTTACAAAGGGTATTTAACTGTGAACTAAAATAATGGCTTTGCACAGTTAGTATGTTCATAATAGGAACGCGGTGAATTAAAATTTAATTACAATAATGAAGAAAAAAAAACTGACGCAGATGTTTCATTTACACTCAAGGTCATGGTCCTTCGAGCCGGATATGACTCAATCTTAATCGGATTATGTAAGACGCGTATAGGCCTAAAATTAATACAAGATAATTTATTTAAACAGACGCCATTACCATTGGAACAGACTTAATATTCTGGATCGAGGCGGGGGCATAAACTTCAAGCGGGGCTCAATCCGTGCAGATTTATTGCCGGGATATTATTTACAAGGTCCCAGTTACTGCGGCATCCATCACCGCAAGGCTTCGTCTCTTTAATAACCGGACCCCTAAACGTCTACCTACATCAAAACCTTTGGGTACGTTACGCACACAAATAAGACGCTTTTAATATGGATTATATAACAAATACGTTGTTTAATTTAACTACTGTACCAGCCAAGTTAAGGATCTACTGTAAGCCTCTTTAAGATTTTATTGTTATTGTATACAAATTATACAATCCTTTATATTCTTTATGATATCAAAGTTCAGCAAAAATTGTACGAGAGCCCTTATTGCTGGGTGCCTCCCCCATCCACCAAGAATAAAAGTTGATCATACAATAATGTATTAAATTTTTAACAATTACAAATTACACGCGTGTGTGTTTAGGGGGAGGGATGTGTGTGTGTGTGTGTGTTTGTGTTGAATGGGTATGTGATTAAACCTCAATCAATGAGCAAAAAATATTTAATACAGTTTATTTTCTAATCATAATCATCTTTTGTTTGCACTGAGGCGATAATAGGCCCTTGCGTTATGTCTATCCGCTAGAAAATACCAAAACGTGGCTCATGGCTGGCTGTGTAAACGGAACGGTTTGAGGAAAAGAAACCAAACAAGCGGCGTATTCTGCGACTCTCGGTTTTGGTGCGCCGAAATCGGTGCGTTGATGAGAATCTTGGGTGATGGGTATGATTGACTGTGGAGTCGGGTTGCCATTGCAAGAGCAAGGTGGGACCGTGATTCCGTGTGTTTGCGGAAGCGGATGGGATGCGGATCAACGGATATTGAGTCTGCTTTGGTGCGGGAGTAGGGTCTGAGGGCAGGCTATGCTTAGGTCATCCGGAGCGGCATAGTGGAATGCGACTAGTGACCCTATGTCGCTCCACCCGAGGATGAAGAGGGCCCCGCTGGGTTTTAGTGGGTATTCTGGAATTTAGCCAGCGAGTCCCATACTCCTGGTCTCCGGACTGGGGTGCGTAAATACATGTCCCAGCGAGAATAGAAAAAGAAAAGAAAAAGGGCTATGCTTGGGTACCCTATGGGCTTGCGGGATGCATCTGGGGCACCCGAGTTGAATATTCACAAAAGTCTCTGGTGGCCCACTCACGGATGTTGTCGGTAGCGCTAGATTTTTGTGGGTATTCTGACATTCTGTTAGCGATTCCCACACTGTCGTTGGTAAGTGGTTATGCCATAGTGGGGCTGCTTGCTATCGGGGTTGCGTTTTCCAGCGATTAAAAAAAAATGTAACAAGTAACCTGTTGGTAGTATCATACAAGTCTTGGATACTATCAAATTAAAAAAAAAACATTTTCAAATAACCAAGTTAACTATCCCAAACCGATACGGGAGTAATAAAATTAAAATAGCTCCCATTCACAACGCGCGTATGTAAAAAAGGGCCGCGCGTACATTTTTGCTAGTGCGAAATAAAATTGGGGCCGCGCGTTCTTGTGACGTCCGCGCCGCGTCGACGCAGCAAGCGATATCAAAATAAATGTTTTCACAGCGCGACACGCTAATTTATTTCATAGTATTTGTTGTTTTTTTTTTTTTTTAATGATTCCGAACCCGGCTACATACAAAATGGCTAAATTTAATGTAAACAAATGTCACTCTTTCGCGATGATAGATTCATTAATATTACTATCACCTCATTAGAAATCATAACAACCTCCTGCGACGATGTACCTAAATTATAAAAATAAAAAACATAATTATTAGTAATGAATAACCGCCAACGACTCAGCAGGCCGAGGAAGAGGATGCCTTTGCGGGGAAGTTGTGGATGAGATTGGCCCAGGAAAGAGGAAAGTGGACCGACAAGGGGGAGACCTTTGCCCAGCAGTGGGACACAATAGGATAATTAAAAAAAAAAGATTTTATATATTGCAATAAAAAAATATTACCTATTGTCAAATTTGCCCAATAAACTGCGCTGGACACCCCTTACACATCACAAAACTCGATTAATACATCCACTGTGACGTATCGCCGATACACTCGCTATCGAAAGGATGGAACACTAATTAAAAACAGCACACATAAATATAACTTTTATTTCTATATACGGCTACCCACAAATTTGCTTGAAAAAATAGCGCCACAATTGTGGAGGGCTGTACACAGGGTACATCACAAACTCGATTAAGATATCCGCTGTGACATACCGCTGGTATATCCATAAAGGGTTGACCACGAATAAAAAATAGCACAGAGGAATATCACCTCTATTTCTATCTAAAGCTGCCGTCAAAATCGCCCGGTAAAACTACACGGCGAACATCGCTTGATACACAGGAAAGGGTTGAACAGTGGAATTAAAAAAGGCTGGCACAACGCGCGTACGTAAAAAAAAATGAACGCTCACCACCAGTGACATCGACAAGTGATATTGGATTCCGTTTGTTATACCCGCGAACGTGAAAAAAATGTGTGTGAAAAGATGAAATAAGTACTTTATAATACAGAGGCCTCAGTGTATCAACGGTAGAAGGGATGGACTGAAACAAGCAATGACCCGGTTCGAACCCGGCGACGATAGCTTCAGTAATGTCGGATATATGTTAAAAAAATACTACCTTAGACAAATGTAGAAAACGGAAATCTTTAAACGTAATTACCTCCATAGTTCCTATCTGGAAGTCTCTCAGTAGACTTCGGCCCTAAATCAGCCGAAGTAAAGACAACTTAATCAAATAGAAGCTTCTTGGATGACTCTAGCTTAGAGTGTTTGTGTGGTGTGGTCTCCCAGCGTATTGAGTACTTTGGATTGTGTCCCTTTGTTGTACGCGAGAGGATTGGATGTAGGCTACGAACGTGCTGTCCATGTAGCCCAGTTTTGGGACGGTATCATTTGATTTGCTGCCAACTCGAATGGATGAAGAAGAAGGAGAATTAACAATTGGACTACCAGAGGGTCTAGCACGAACCTTTCTCGACAGTTTCCTTTCATTTACTCTCGAAATTGAACGTTAAATGAAACTTTCGTGCTATGGTTTTACACGAATTGTTAGTATCAACGAATAAATGTGAACCTCCCACGTATCGACTCCACGACACTACGGCGAAATGATTCGTGTAAAACTGTAGTACGTTTGACGTTCGGTTTCGAAAGTAAAAGAAAGTAAACTGTCGAGAAATGTTCGTGCTATGGCAGCAGAGGGCCTAGCACGAATATGTCTTGAGAGTTTACTTTTTTTTACTGTCGAGACCTAACGTCAAATGAATTCTTAATGGTACCGGTTTACACAACTTGCTTGCTAAAAATTGTTAGCATGAATGAAATTATAATTCGTACGTATCGACTCCTTGACGTTACGGCGAAATAAGTCGCATAAAACGGTAGCACGAACCTTGACGTTCGGTTTCGAAAGTAAACTGTCGAAAAATTGTTATGCTACGGCTACAGAGGGCCTAGCACGAATATCTCGATAGTTTTACTTACTTTTACTTTCGAAACCGAATGTCAAATGAACCATAAATGCTACCGTCTCACGCAACTTAGTTACTAAATATTGTTAGAACGAATGAAATCAGAACTCGCACGTATCGAATCCTCGACGTTTCAGCCATGTAAGTCTGGTAAATGGAAGCACGAACCTTCATTTGACGTTTCGTTTCGAACGTAAAAGTAAGTAAAGCTATCGAGAATGTACGTGCTATTCTTTCTGAAGCCTTGTAAGCGTTTAACGTTGAGAAAGTAGCTACCTGTATTTCTACGATTTTTACATTTACTCTGATCTAAATATCATTTATTACTGGGTAAACATTTTGTGAAATGCAAAATAGACGCGTGATAGCACGTAGGTACATACTTTAAGATTTACTTATTTGGTATTTGGGAAGAATGTGCAATGCCCAGACAAGCCGTTTGGGCTTAAGGGCGCGAAGAATTGTAATATTAGCAGTATGTCTTTATTATTAAGTGAAGTGAAGTAAATAAATTGGCTATGCTCCTTCATGATCGGTATAGTTCGATTAGATTTTCTTTCATCCACTCGTACTCTCTCTTTCTCTCTGTGTCACTCAACAACTACACTCAAGTCAACTCCCACTCAACTCAATAAAAAATTATACATTAAAACAATATTCTTATAGTCTCACTAATAGTTTTAGACATAGGTCTGAACTCTGAAGGCGCTCAAATAGAAGACACAACCTTAACAAAAGTTTTTAGAAATACGTACACAAAGACGTCTGTAGTGTATACATGGAGGAGGGTAGTTGTTCATAAGACTATAAATACAGAGACAATCGGTTATGCGAGAGAATTCTGTCACGACCGTTGACTGGGTTTTTGTATCCAGGTGCAGTAATGTCAGGTTGGATTCCGGTGTTCGACACGATGCACGGAATCCGAGGAGAGCTGAACGTGATCGTCAAAGTGGAACTGTTCTCTGATTTCAACAAGTACAAGACTTCCAGTTGTGGAGTGCAATTCTTTCACTGTAAATATAATTCTTTCCATCATACCTTTAACACACACACTAATTTTTGACCACACGGGTTAAACTTTTTTGTAAAAAGGTTCATTTCAAATTATATTCACAAAAAGACAAGCAAGTTTTATTTTTATTGTAGAGAAGTCTACAAAACTAATCTACACTTTACAGGGGCGTATTTACCCAAAGGCCAAGGGGATCATGGCCCAGGGCGACAGAATGCACGGGGCGTAGCAAGCCACAATTCGCTTTGCTTTTATGACCTTATATGTCAGAAGAAATTAAAAAAAAGGTCTACCTTATTAACAAAGACTGCAAATTTGATAGCAAGGTTAATTGGTTGCAAGTTTGATAGACAGCGAAACACGGGGCAATCTGCTGGATTTTATTTTATGATTTTTTTTCCGTTAATCTTTGGGATGGGGAAACGCTACCGGCCCAGGGCACTGAATATGGCCCAGGGCACCGACTCTTAGATAAAAAATGAAAAATTCATTATTTCTATCAATTACATAGGTCCTACGATTCCGCCTGGGTACAGAGCTACGACTATACATGGTTTTGTCGAGGAGCTGATAGTAAATGACGATCCCGAGTACCAGTGGATTGATAAGATCAGAACACCGCGTGCTTCGAACGAGGCGAGGCAGGTTGCCTTCATCAAACTGAGTAATCAGGTAAGCATACGACTGTGTGCGATTTTGTCTGTGTGCGTGCGTGCGTGCGTGCGTACGTGTATGTGTGTGTGTGTGTCTGTTGTGTGAGTTAGCAAACTATTAAGATATTTAGATATGTTTTCGATATTTTCTTTTATTTATTTCTGTCGTGTGCAATATCCACTATCCACTTACCTGAGAATTGTCGGCGCTGTTGCCTTTTTCCCAAAGAACTGGTCTTGGTTTAGTATTGTGTAGGGTGGAGAAAATTTATCCATTACGAATGAGCAGTTGTTACGCCAAAATCTCTTAAATCTTCAAACACTGTGTGTGTAGTACACTATCGATTGAATTATAGTTCGTTTGGTAAACAAGTCAGTGAAATGAAAAACCCCTTTGGTACACACTTTATACTTCACTTTAACACACTTTATTTGATAAAATATAACTTTAATCCGGTAAACAGATGAGCGAAGGTCGGACCTTACTTGGGATCTCCTACTGTAATAGGTGTTAGGGTTCCGCACAAAACCATAAAAATCCTCAAAATTTAACAAAATGTCTGAATTCACGCGGGGAAAGTCCTGGTTTACAGCTGGTTCATAATGTTTAAGGTTCAACGGCTGGTGGGCTTGAAGGCAGCTGAGCTGGGTGCCAATGCGGTTGTGGGCTACCAGCAGAACTTCGACCTGGAAGGTGAAGCTGGAGTGGTCGCGCGGGCTATTGGTGAGTATAACGCCAATTCCCTTCAGGAATAAGTTATAAAAATTATATTAAATGTGTAAATTCAAATCACAGAGCCTCAATAGCTCAACGGTATAAGGTATGGACTGAAATCCGCAAGGTACCAGGTTCAAGTTATTTCGTGAAAATAATAGAAACCCGAGTTGCGTAAAACGCGAATATTTATATATAAATTAAACCACTGATAACGTCAGCACCAAAAGCCTTACAAATAACATATTAGCACACATGTACAGTGTACTTTAACACACACACACATATATAACTTCTCATATACCTATAAAGAGCTGTGTCTGCGACTTTGCATGATTAATCTAATTATTTAATGAAATGATACTCTTTATAACATTTGCTGTCTGCCAATGAAAATCCCATTGAAATGAATGAATGGGTTCAGCAGCTGTTCCAGAGATTACCCGAAACAAACAGACAAACAAAATAGTCAGTGTTTTAATTAGAATTCTATGACTTAGTGAAGAATTTTAATTTGGTGCTACAAACAGACTCTTCAATACTATTTATATGTATAGATATTTACCGTATGTAATGCTCCAACAGTGCACACTTGTATTGGAATGCCATGCCGCAGACTCTGCAATAATTCTTCCTAGTTTTATCCTGTTTGTTGTTTTGGCTCTTATAGGCGGCACATTTTTTTTGGTGGCGCACCATTGATGCTATCTGTAAATTTAATTAAGAATTGAAGCAACATTCATCACAAAGTTTTATACTTTTGGTAAAAACAGGGCAATAGATTTTTTGACATTTATGAAGCGTTTAATCTAAAAAATTAATGAATTAAAAATAAAAAGTGGCCTACCGCGTGTCAACATACGCTTATATAGATGAGTTCTATATTTGAGTATTTGTTAAATAACTCCAAATGTTAGTGTCCGATTTCGCTCAAAGTAATTTTTCTAATGAGTTTTTAGCATGTCCTATCATCAACATGGAAAATTTCAATTCTCTACATCGAATACTTAAGAGATCCTGAGGAATACCTTGCTGGCGGACAGACAAAATATATATAATAAAGGTTCCTTGTAATACTACGGAACCCTAAAAAAGAGTATGTAATATTTTAGAAAATAACATTTTGGAATAATATTTAATAATTAAGAATTATAACTCACCTGAGTAAATCTACCGCGGCAGCCAGTGCAGCTATAGGGTTTTATATCAGTGTGCAAAAGCATGTGCCTCTTTAAGTTGGACTTATCACTGAAATGCTTATCGCAAGTTGGACATTTATGTCTTTTAATATCTGCAAAGCATACAGATACATTATATATTACAAGCGACAAACAAGCAAGCAGTAAGACAATGCCCATGAACATCTGCACCACCAGAAGACCTGTAGATGCGTTGCCGGCCAGGTTTGCACTACATGACTGCATTGCTACCACTTCATGCCGATCTTAGGTGAGAGAGAAGTACTGGTACCCAGACGTGCTGGCCCTATTTGCCTGCAGACCAAAAGGACTGCAAGCTAACGCTATCTTTAATTTTATAAATAGATAGGACTACAGGAATAAGGGATGGAGTAAAATGATATAAGGTAGGTAGATAGGATGGAGTAGGATAGAAAGGCAGTGAGGAGAAAATGCAATGACTGCTTCTTCTTGTCGTGTTGATGGCGCATCAAACAGTTCCATTCCAAAACTCAGTCACTAGAACAGCATCCTCTGCGGCTCACATCAGTTCCTCCCGCGTACAGGTGGCAGGGCAAATAGTAATTTTTAATAAAAATACTATTATATAAAGAAGTTTTAATTGTAAATAAAAATACACTGTCAGATTCTTGCAGATCATGGATTTACTTTAAATAGCGGCGAAGTGTATTAATAATTATTTACAGGCCCACCGTACATAAGAGCTATGAATCCAGTGAAAGCCGTGGCAGGTTCCGATGTAACCATCTGGTGTCCCTACTACGGATTTCCGGTTGAGTAAGTAACCATAAAGACGCACACACACGCTCTCGCACACACACACACGCTCTCGCACACACACACACACACACACGCAAACCTATATTTAATTCCCTTTTCAACTTTTTAAAACTAAGTTCTTTATGATAATTTAGCAATTTATTACATTTTATAGCAAATAACAATTTCTGCTGAGTATTTCTAAGTTTAGTTTTGGCTGGCTGATGTTATTTTTGTACCGTTTTCTTTTGGCGCTCAGGGCGGGTCACTAGTGGTGGTATTTTTAGTTACTAAAAGGGGCAGACTCGATACCTTTGATTCCACTTTACAAGTTTCATAAAGTTGAAAAGCGTTTTCGGCGAAACTATGAAAATAACAATAAATCAAAAATCCATCATCGTAAATCAAAGTCCGACTTGTTTATCACCCAATCACGTCCGATGGTTGACAAATGACAACTTACCGAATTGCTTTTAATCTCGGAATTTCATATTTATATATTTAGGCATTCACCATCACCGGTATAAATAGTATTTTAGGAGACAAATCGGACTTACTCTTCCTTAATCATCTTTTTCGAGTCGACAGCGTATCAAATGGTTCCGTCACAAAATGCAACCACCATTTGTGTTGATAGGACAGAAAGAACACAACATAAGGTGTGCCATTTGTATGGAGCCATACCACATAAACAAATTAAATTAGAGTCATCCAGGATCCTCACCTGACTTGTCTTGAATCCCACCTGACTTGTCTTGAATTCCACCTGACCTGTCTTGAATTCCACCTGAGTTGTCTTGAATTCCCACTTGAGTTGTCTCAACTTCGTCAATTCTATCTGACCGAAGTCTATTAAGAGACTTCCATGCTACTTCGGCCAAGTTCTCGACTCTACTTAAAGATTCTATGACGACCACGGCAACTCAAGTCTAGACGAATGATTCTCAAAAACTGGAGCATAATATTTTTGGCAATTTTTAGTCTTTGTGACACAGGTGTGTGATAACACCATGGATGCCGTGAGTCGCTTTCCATTTTTTTGTCTCAAGGTATGTTAATTTTCTATAGATCCGTCAAATGGGAAGGTGGTGCTGGCAACGATCCTCGGTACCAGCAAGGCGACGGCCATCTCACTATCAGCAACGTTGACCGCACGCGGGACAGAGGGGGTTGGATATGCTCTGTGCTGACTCCAGGGGGAGAGCTGGCTAGACGAGAGGTATTTGTATACTAGTTACTGTCCGTGACTGGTTTACTCGGTTTAATAAACATTTCAATTTAGGGATTCAGAAAGAAAACAAAAGAGTTATATCCGCCAGAATGTTTGTACATTTTTGTCCTTGAAGACCACACTACATGATCCTTGAAATGATCATTCAAATGAAGCTGTCTGGCTTCGGCATAATGAATTTACTTGTTCTATTCCCAACATTTCGTTTGCGTTGTAGTCTAAGGTGCATTCTCTAAGATGGTGTCAAAGCGAAGTTATGACGTCAGTATGTATGAAGAGAATAGTCTATACTAATTTATAAAGCTGAAGAGTTTGTTTGCTTGAACGCGCTAATCTCAGGAACTACTGCTCTGATTTCAAAAATTCCTTCAATGTTAGATAGTCCATTTACCGAGGAAGGCTATATATCATCACGCTTAAATTGAATCCATTTTTTTACCTAATCATACGCTGACTGTCTACCGCATGTCGGATGATCTTTAGGCCAAAATAATAATAATAAATAAACAACGTTTATTTGTCCAAAATATACATTACACTTAATCAAAGCAGTATTAGCCCTCAAACTAGGATTCCCTGTATAATTAGGCTCTTTAACGTTACAAATTTTCAAACAAACGATAGCTAAAATTATATAATATATAGATATGTGTGTGTGTGTGTGTGCGTGTGTGCGTGTGTGCGTGTGTGCGTACGTGCGTGCGTGTGTGTGTGTGTGTGTGTAAATATAGGGAGAATGTTTCTGAACTGGAAATCTCCACTTTCTGAACCCCATATCCCAAACGACATCGCGGCAGGCCAAGAATGAGATGGAGGAATGACTTGGATCGTTATAATAGAAATTGGCAACGCATAGCCAAAGACAGAACCTTATGGGAAGAAGGTAGGGAGGCCTTTGCCCTGCTTTTGGAATTATAGACTCTAAATAAATAACAATAATTATGCGCAGACGAAGTCGGGAGCACTGCTAGTAATATACGTATATGCCCAATCGAATATATTTATCATCATTGAAGTAAAATATGATCTAGGTCTATCTTTTATCTTTCTATTCTATTTTATATCACGAAACATTTTTCTCCTCAACTCATATACATCTCTTCAACCCTTGTTCGATACTTATCATATTTTTTCTCTTATCCGATCGCCGCTAAGAGTGCGATAGATTTTCAATATTGTCCCATAATTTTATTGAAATAAAGCGCACTTTTCAGTGTGTCGTGTCCGAAAGAACCTTTTGAGTAAGGGGTCGATTTCGTGAATTCGACCGTTGATAAGCGAGATACTTGTACACTTATTCATATTGTACGCTTTTTTAACAATCCTTCGTCTGAGATCCATGGAAAACCGTCTGTTTGTTAGGTTAGTTCGCTTCTAGACCTCGCTCCGATTTTTTTTACAGTAATTACACGAAATTTTGAAATTACGATATATTTGCACACCCATTACATGGGAGACAGGTCATCCTGGGCGTTGTAGTGGATGCCAAGCAAAACATAGGCCGGGCGCTGCTCCAGTTTAAGGACTGCATCAAGCGTTACCTATCTTTCTTTAATATCGAGCATAGCAATTGGGAGAGGATAGAGGATAGAGATTGCGGAAGATAGAGGTCGATGGAGTTACTTAATTGACCAAGGTGTCAAGGTGGATAGAGCTTGGTTCGACAGGCTTGTCGACAAAAGATCCAAACAGCATAACAGCCACAACCATCCATCTGGTTCTCTCGGAGTGTACATCTGCTTTGGGTGTGGCATTTCGTCTCAATACAGGATTGGGTTGCATAGCCACAAACTGAAGTGTCGCTAAACTACACACTGCATCAATCGTCTGCAACGGAGGAAATAGCCAATTATGATTCCCTTACGAACAGACGTCCGTGTTTCTTATAATCCTATGTATGTATGTATTTAACAAATAGTTTTAAAAAACTGTATATAGGAAAGTAAAAAATTACCTTACATAATTCCAAGTTATAAATAGAAAATTTTGTAATATTATAATGAAGATAACTGGTGTGAGAGAGAGGTACCGGTGCCCGGACGAGCCGGACCAATTCTGCAAAAAGGACTGCAAACGTGGCGCTACCTTTAATGAATTTCTATGGAACTACCTGTCATCTCCGGAGACTTAGGAACCTCCAAGAAAAGAACATATCATTCCTCAAAGACCAGCAACCGTGAGCTTTTTAGGAGTTCAGTTATCCACTGTCGGCAGTCACTCCCGTTTGCCCCTTGTTACATAAAAAAGTGCGTGATCGTCAACTTGAATTTTTGTTTTAAACTCTCATTATATTTCTTCTTCTTCTTCTTTACAATCGTCATCTTCATTCGCTGTCTTAATTACCTTCTTCAGTATGTTTACGTACTCCTGCCCTCTTCCCTTCTTGCCCCAACCCATGCTGAAACAATTAGTGCCCTGCGGTGGTAGGATTCTCCCAACGCAAGCGCTTCCAATGTGCGGTGCGTTCGACAAATCGAATGGATGTTTCAAAAATAATATGGCTATATCATTGTAAGCAGACTCTGAAACAAATAAACGTGTTTATCCATTGCCGGTTGCCCCTTGTTATATACAAATATGCATAGCCTTTTGCTCCCTTTCATATAAAATATCCGTAACAGTTGGCCCCTTGTCATATAAAATAACTATTGCTGTTTGTCCCTTGGCATATAAAAAAATGCATTGCGGTTTGCCCCCTATCATATAAAATGTCCATTACCGTTTGCTCCTTTTCATATAAAAATAACAATTGTAGGTTGTCCCTTGTCATATAAAAATAACCATTATTGTGTGCCCCTTGCCATATAAAACAGTATTGCTCTTTGTACCTTGTCATATGGCACTTCTAGAATTCATATGACGTAATTCCAATTTTTTAGAAATCGCTTTTATTAGCAGAAAGGTCGAAATAATAAATAAAAGCCTAACACGAACGCACCCAGCACTAACATTCTCGACAGTTTTACATACTTTTACGTTCTCTTCAGAACTAGCACGTATCGAATCTTCGACGTTACAACCAATGGAAGCACGCACCATTATTTGACGTACCATTTCGAGCTTAAAAGTAAGTAAAACTATCGAGAATGTTTGTGCTAGGCCCTCAGGGCAGTGCCTGAGAATTCTGACCCAAGTGTAGTTTTGAGGGATCCCCTTAAGGTGTACACGAACTCACCTCCACTGCCCGTGTTACCTTCCCTGCCCAACCAGTTCCGATTTGATCTTATCCTATAATTATATCCTTCTTTTAGCCATCAGCATGGCGATGGTGATCAATATCACTTCTTAGAACGTCTCTAAGGTTGCTAATAGATGGCGCTTTACTAAATTACATTTTCCTACAAATATAATAAAATCTTGGCTGTTGGGAAGGACAACAACCAACCACAATAAGAACTGGGCCAACCGGACTGACTGAACAGTCCAGGGTAGTAATGCCTACCCTGAATCCTCGACTGACCAGCAGTCTTCTGCGCATGAACAGACCTGATCTGCGTAGGATGACAGATACCATCACCGGACACTGCCCACTGAATAAGCACCTAGGTGCAATCTAGGTGTAACTGACAGTTCATTATAATATCTAAAGAAGCATAACCCGGTTGTAGCCAGAGCAACTTAACTTAGTGATCGACTCAAATGCCGACCACTGATTAGGCCACGACCTCCTCCTTCACATGCGCGTATTCCGTCGCCTCCGTCCATGACCGCTTCCACAGTCCTGTCTTAAACATAACATCGTAAGATGTGACAAAATCTGAGGCGGTACGACGAGCCGAGCGGGTCTGTAATTAGTAGCCAGTATTGAGCTGCAATTAGCGACGACTTTAGGCCCTCCTAATAAGATTTGTACGCGCGGCCGCGACTTTGAACCTTGAAGGGTCAACGGAACGCGAGGGGTGAACGCTCAGCCGCTTGGGGCGCGCGGCCCGCAGACCCACCGGTCGCCTGGAGGCTGCACGTCCTAGCAGCAGCAGGCGACGCCCGACGGTGCGTTGACTCCGCAGGAGCGCTGACCGAAAACGGCTACCATCTACCACAAACTAGTTTTTACGTTGAGAATAAATGTTTTATCTGTATGGCTGTTTGTACGTCTGTGGAAAGCGACACCATCATATTTGCCCGGGGACAATGTGGCAGGGCAATGTACAGCGTTCGCGCGGTCACAATATTTTGATATTTATTTAAAATCTTATTTTGGTTCTTCGGTAGGAGAGCTTTGAGGTTTTCATTGATTCGTATGTACGTTTACCAATTAACAAAGATGACAATTATAAATATAAACGCTCCATAAATACTCAAATACGTAAATGTATAAGGATGACAGCCTCTTAGGTTAGAGCGAAAAACATTTTACGTATTGGCCAATTTTGAAACACTTGGAAACAATGATTCGGTGCACAGCAGATACGAGGTCTGTAACCTCTGGTGGCTGCGACCTTCTGCAGGGTCGCCATCCGTAGGTTGCTGCCGCATCTCCTTACCCGCTCGCACCCGTCCATAGCACCGGAGACGAGAACGGGACAACAATACTTACGGCTTTAATAACTTACATGTAATTATTACTTATAATGACTCGCTCAAGGAAATACGAAGAATTAGAGTTATACATAAATCTATTTGAAACATGCATTGATTTACTTGGAACCTTATGATCCATACCTTCGTCCACCTATTGGGAATTCACGGTTAGTTAGAAAGAGGAGTGCGGTCAGAAATACATGCTATAGGGATATTACATGCTAGTAAAAGAATTACAATCTAACACAAAATTGGCGCTCTACAACCACCACAACCGATAATAATTATATGTTTATCGAGTACATGGTGATGTTTTGTGGAGTTCAGGTGATGCAGCGCAAGGACTGCGATGATACGATACTAGTATACGAGGACCTCCACTTATTTGGTGTCGCCGGAGCGCGCTGGTGCCGCGCAAAAATAGCCGCGCGCGTAATCTGCTCCGCCCGCGCCGGTTGACGTAACGACGACGCGGTGCCGCTCACCAGCTCCGGTGCAAAGAAATTTCGCCCCTCGCGCCCTCGCCTTAGAGCATGAGACGCCTCGGCGCGGGCGGGCAGAACGCGGATGCTCCTCGCAGTAACTCGTAATGTAAATCACACGAGCGCGGACAGATGGTTGGCATTTAGGAACCAGTACACTCATTGACCAGTTTGTATACAGCGAGCGGCTTGATTCGCAGCTCCAGGTTTTTGGCTTCACAGGTGACGCCGCGCGCCGGCCGGCAACTTGCGGGTGTATTATCCATATGTATGTATTTATATATTTCTAAAAAAATATTTGTGTATAACAGGCGGCTGTTACCTATAACACTAACACAGGCATTAAGTTGTCTACCTTAAGAACAGACGTCCGTGTGTTAAAAAAAAATTGATGTGTAAGAATTATCATCTATTCAATAAGTAGATCCGCGTGAAGTGCTGCGGCAATGCTGTCACGACAAGTGATGGTGTTGTTGTCGCGTTGAGGAATAAGTATGCTGTTTTCTTGAAGATTCCTAATTCATATAGGTTCGGAAATACAGAATCTGGTTACTGATTCCAAATAATAATTGTGCGAGGTAAGAAGTTTCTAGACTCCCACGGTTGTGGACATCGAGGTGATGAGTGTGGAATTTCAAATTTTGACGAGATGTTCTCTGGTGGAATGCAGCTTCCTGTATTTGTTATTATTATTATATGAAATATATTTGCTACAAGAATTTATATTAGCGAATATTTTAATAGTTAACCCGACTTAGTCGTTTAATGTCGCCATATTAAAACCCGTCGCGCCCCCAAGCCGGGGTGTTGCCAGGTTACACATGTTAATTAGCGCGAAATGAGCAATTTGGGGGATTACCTCAGCGCGGGGATTTCACGCCGATGGCTTTTTAATAAACTTCAAGTGGTGAAAAGATTAAAGCCATTTCGCCAGGTGCGCCCGATAAAGGGGAACATGCTTAAGGTACGATATAGATTGCGGAATAAAGATTTATGGGGACTCGAATATGTGTAAGATTCATATGGTCGAATAATGTACTGTAATCAAATTAAAATCAAAAATGTATATTTTACAAAAACCTTTTTACACATTTAATGAATCCAATGAAAAATAATATTTAATTTTTTGTTATATTGTAATTCATAAGGGCTTATATAACACTCAATTTAACAAAGGAATAGGTATTTAAAGAAAAATAAGAAGAAGGAAAGAAGAAAGTGTCCGAGGAACAATCGCTTAACTGATTCTTTGAACAATAAGTAACCCAGTATCATTTGATGAATCATTTAAACAAGGTTTAATATTAATAAAATAAAAAAGTTCGATTAGTAGGTAAATAGGTACCATAAAGGTAGATAAATTTGGCCATGATTCAAAAATAACGCAGTTATTTCAATAGCAGGCAGTATACATCCATTTAATTTATACGACAAAGCAGGAACCCTATAATTTTTATTCCGCGTAATTGAGGCCATCATAAGGGACATTTGTATCCATTCGACGTGCACCCAGACACGATTGGCCATTGAATAAATTTAAAACAGGACGTCCCTTCGCCGTAATGGCGTCTCTTGTTATCGTATCATCCATATAATGCCGTAATAAATATTATTGTAATCGCATACATCATGCATTAAATTACACGTACTGAATATTAGTACACACTTAAAGACGATTTCTTATTTCATGGATGGATTGCGGTAAAGAAGACAGTATTCAAGGAGTGGTTCTTACGCCTAGGTGGAATCTAGTAAGATTTTACTAGTTCAGATATCCTTTCCAACATTTAACTTAACTTGTCTTGACAAGTCAAGATCTTTTAGTGAGTTATAAAGAGAACATTTGCATGGAGGTCGTGACCTAATCGGTGGTCGGCATTTGAGACGATCGCTAGGTTAAGTAGCTCTTGCTGTGATAAATTATGTCATAAGAATTTTTGTAAGAAATATTATACTGTTTGTTTCCCTAATAAAATAAAATAAAAAATAAAATTATTGTATGATGTCAAAGCATAATCATGACAACGCGTACTTTACATTAATTGTCAAATAGATATTTCTTTGTAGTAAACATGTGATGCGCAAATAAACATTTTTGGCCGAATTTCCACCGGCCAGCGATCTCTCATAGTGACAATTTCACTTAAAGATAAGCGAGACTTGCATACTTATAAAGGCTAGAAGTTCATTAAACCATATAGACTTGAGTCGCAGGCACAAGTTAGTGCATTATAAATGTGTTGAGTAACCACATGCGGCTAGGAGTATGTTAAGAAACCGTCGGGAAGAGTGCTCTTACAGCGTCGATTCACACATTGTTAGCTTCGAGTTTGTAACAAGTAATAACAATTTCGATTAAAGCGTGCATAATGGTGTGAAAGCAATTTGTTTGATAAATCAATTGCTTTTATGAGCAGTTATGGCGGGCTTGCCGTTTATAGGGAGATAGCATCTGCCTGCAACTTTTTTTTTATAGAAACAGCATGCAAGATAGAAATGGGCAGTCAGCTCTCATTATCTGGATTCTTTATGTAATAAAGGGAAAATGGACACGTGTTTCACATTATTATCGGCACATGTAAAAGTTTTCACATTATTTTTATTAAATCTTCCTCGCCTTCTTCAGCTGTAACTGTATTTAAATAGAAGAAATTTTCGAATCTTGCCAATGTGGATATTTGCGTTAAGGTCAATATTTATATAGTTTATTAGTATATATATACATACTTTTGTTTATGTATTTCATCGAGGATCGAGGTCATTTGTTTGCAGGATAACGTGAGAACAATAACAAATTTAAATGAGGTTTTGCCCTGAAACTTGTGCCAAGGTTATAGCGTAAAAACAATGTGAGACAATAGGTAGACCACGCTAACACTTGTTTTCTAAAGGAATTTTATTAACATGTATGAATGTGTGTGGTTTTTTTCAACCGACATCAACGGAGGAGGTTCACAATTCGACTGTATTTTTCTTTAATGTTTATTACCTCAAACTTTCTACTGGGTGGACCGATTTTGATGATTTTTCGTTTTATTGGAGAAAGCTGGTGCTTCCAAATTTCAATTTAATCCAGTTCTGACAATTTGAAGTCGTTTTGTTTATAAAGAAACAAGGATTATTTATATTACAAAGGACAAATCGACTGACCGTTCACCAAAGTGATTACCGACGCCCGTGGACCTCTCTCTTCACGTCCAGGAGGCAGCCGGCCTTTAAGGAGGGGTTTGGACAAAAAATTTTGGTCATAACTTTACTAAAGAAACGCTTCGGCACTCGTGTTTGACTGATAAACATGGTTAAATCATAATTAAAATGCAATAACTGGCTTTGTTAATTTTTTTTAATAAGAAGTATATTAACAATACATCTACGTATATCTAAAATTCCCATTTCCCCTCTCACTAAGCGCGTCGGGGTCTGAACCGGGTACCTTGCGGAATTCAGTCTATCCTTTCTACCGTTGAGCTATCGAGGGTCACGCCATCTACAGGAAAAGAACAGGGAATGGTGTTCGTGATAAAAGAAAATATAGGACCACTGAGAGATCTTCGCCAGTATAGTGACATTTGCAAG
>JANCMC010048096.1:0-13891 GCA_024363005.1 Charaxes varanes | reverse complement strand
TTTACCTACCCGAATTAAATAATTTCTAAAAAAAAAATAGTGTTGCTAGATGACAAAAGAGGACACTACGATAAATAAAAAAGCCTGAATATCTATTGTGGATTATCGCTATTCGATAATAGATGGCAGCAGTTGTAGTGATAATATGTAATAACATTGAATGAATAACACGTTTACAGTTTGGTTAACAAATATAAGGTTTCTATTATAGCAAGTTATATGAGATTGTAATGATGTGACATTCTTAGAGATGGCGATGAAATAATTAGCTTGAGAACAATATTTGACACTGCTTAAGAAAATTTGACGACAGAATAATCAAATACGAAATTATACAAATTACGCGTTATTGCAAACGTGACTAAATAAGCAATTGATTACTAGTCCATAATTTCCAAATGGAAGTAGAGGGCAATAAACGTTCCTTTAACATTTCAAATAGTATTTAAGAGTTGGTAGAATTAGCATTTTAATAAAAGAGATTAAATAAGTCCTCTGGGCATTTTAATAAAGAGTTCTCCTTGCCTTATTTAATATAGCTGTGGCGAGTAAGTCTTCGTACGTTGAAGACTCGGTAGGAGTGTGGGGTTCTGCAGCATATCGCGCCAGCGCTGGTAGTGCTGCAGCCTCTTCCACAACTCTAGCTACTAATCGCTTCAGCTGTGCATGAGCTCCACTGGCACCCAATGTAGGACTATGACCACTGGGTCCAGAGCGTTGCTGAGGTAAATCTGTAAATAAAAAAATGCCATTTTAGAGCAAAAAGCATTAAAAGATTTCTTCCCATAGTAAACATGGCAGCTCACTTTGCTCATTTCTTCGATCTATTTGAAGCCCCTTTGTATTAAAATGGGCAGTACAATCCATTGTTGTAGGCAAATATGCAAAGAGTGATAAAATATGTAGCATATTAGCGGTATTTGTCACACGTAAGCAATTTATGTCTTTAAAATTAATTATTTCTACAGTCTGCCGTGACTATTAAACCTTATCTATCGGTAATTAAAAAAATAATGGTTCGAAATACATATCTACTGCCACGAAATGATATTAAGTGACTATAAAATAAAGTATTTAAAATCTTCTGAATCATAACCGATAAATATAAATATTGACATAACTTAACAAAGCAGTATTATGATGCAAATGAAAACTGTCCAACAATAACATTCCGAAAATATGAGTAACTCTCCTTTAATGCAAATCTATTATTGTCTGAAAATAATATTTTCTTTTGTACATATAATAATACTTGACTACAACATCAGATGATGATAGATGATGTTAATAAGCTGGACAAGTGCGAGTCAGACTCGCACACTAAGGGTTCCGTACCATCACGTAATACTTTACGAGGCAATTTTAAGCTATATATATACTTTTCATAAGACTTCTTTTAATTTGACAAAGTCATCTCAATTTTTTTTGTCATCTAAATACAAATTTACGGACTTCGGAATTTTTCCTAAACTTGTACTTCAAAATATAGCTTCAATTCAAATTCCATGTCTACAGGAAGTAGCCTATAGGTTTTGATTCCGTTTTCGAATGTACTAGTAGGGGAAATGCGATATAAATGGCTGTATCTTTCGATTGCGCATGCTTAGAAGGATGATTTATACACAACTTCAAGACATCACAGACATCAGTATTTGGTTTAAATTTCAACTTTAAACCGGTACGCGTTTTTTTTATTGCGTACACGTAGAGTTCATTTTTTACAGCTTCAAGAGAACGCAGACCTCAGAATTTGGTATTTATTTCAACTTTATAGGTTCACGTATTCCTGAGAAAAGGGATTTGGAAAGGAGGCAGGCAGACGGACAAAGAAGTGATCTTATAAGGCAGAATGTCGCCAACCTTTTGGCAGGCAAGGAGCACATCGCAAAGAAATATATTGGCGGGCCACATTTGTAAAATAATTATTTCGAATAAGGTGTCTGAGTATCTATTTAAGTAACAGACATTATAAGCAATCAAAAAATGTTAAATTTTGGTACATCACAACAAAATGTTGCGCGTATGTGATGTAATTATTATGTTTTTTTTAGAATTAGATTTCCTTTTACAAAACAGTGGCGGGCCACAAAGAGAGGGGTCGCGGGAACCTGCAGCCCCCGGGCCACGCGTTGCCGACCGCTGCTATATGGGTTTCTTTTTTTTACATTAAGGTTCGGAACTTTAAAAAGTATGTACAATAAACCTTTTAAAAAAATAAAATAAAGTGTATTAGGAATGTTTAAAGATATTCCTAATCTTTACGTTATCACTTCATTTCAGATTTTTTTTTTCAAAGTGTGTGTTAGGAGTGGCCACGACAATAGCCTAGAGGGGTTTGAATCGAGCAGCTGCCAGATTTTAGTCAATCCTTATACCGTTGAGCTATCGAGTTTTATCTATTTTTTTTACGGTTTTAAGCAAAATAATTAAACATTTCTTTGATTGTAATGGTTGTTTAAGATTCCTGATAAGTCCTCTCAGAAAAGACCTCGATTAGAATCACAGATAAACAAGTTTTTGATGTAAATCGCGGTAATATTTCATAAATTATACACAATTGCGTGCCTCATTGTAATCTTCGTCGCCGGCATCCCTGAACTAAAGACATAATTTGTATAACATTAAGTACCCATTTTTCTTTATGTTGTTTCTTATCTATTACATACTCTTAGAAGTAGTCTTAAGGCATAATAGAATTGCGTAAGTAGAGTTCCGTAGGGTTCAGTGTTACAAGGACTCTTTATAGTTGTTCGCCCGTAGGGCGCTCCACTTCCCTAGGATTACCAATGTAAATTGGACTAGCTGTGCCCGTAAATTCTTCCGCGTAAAATTAGGTAAAAAAAAATAGATTCAATCTTAACGTGATCCTATTTCCTTTCTCGATAAATGGGCTATCGAATACAGAAGGAATTTTACAAATCGTATTTTATGCAAAAAACAGACACACTCTTCAGTTTTATATATTAGTACAAATAGATTAAACACTCATTAGCAAAATTATTTTGAACGAAATCGGACCGCAACTTTAGAAGTTAATTAACAAAAACCTTTATCGCGTTTCAGGTACGGAACCCGTCTATATAAGCGTGTCTTGAAACGCTCTTGGCCACTTTATTTATAGACACTTCTTACACATACAATCAGAAGGTCACATCAAAAGAAAACACCAAAAAAGTTTAGTTAAATATTAAATACTTAATCAACGCAAATCTTTTGTCGATTACAAACGTTCTTTATAATAACAATGTTGAAGTTAAGTAAAGTGCTACAAAAGTACTTGTCTTTTATTTATGGCTTAAACAACTATTCACGCATCACTAAAACCTGTTTAACTTATAGGGAAAATTCCAGATCCTCGACGTCCTTGAGTAGGTACCACATACAGACAAAAAATAAAAAGTGCCCATTTATGGCTTTCCTTCGAGGCAATCTTCTATAGAAGTGTAATTACTCGAATAAGTCTTGGTTTATTGAATACTAGGAATGATTAGCAACTTATTTTTACATTGGATTTATATTATAGTTAAACAAAGCCTTTAATGCTATAGTTGATTTAGCTGCTTTAGAGGATAGCTCTCTTAGTCTTAAAGAGGACGCTTGAGTTGAACTTAGAGAAAATTATTGTATAAAATATTTTTATGAATGTGATAGAGTAGAAGCAGCTTAAGACCGCGCAATGTAGGATGTGTCAAATGCGCATACGCAGCTATAGCGTAAAAGTCATGCGCATATGGAAATCGTAACCATTTGCCACCAGTCGCGGACGAGACAGCTGAGGCCCTAGCACGAACATTTCGAACTGTTCGAGTCGACCTTGAAAATATTCGTCTTGGGTCCACAGCGGCCCTCCCTTAGAGTCAACGCGGGTTACATTAGCACGGCACGATAAAGACTTTCCTCCTGTGGGCCTAGCACTAACATTTTTGTCACCTTTGGGTGGTGGCCCCATAATATCAGCTGCTTTCGCTTGACTGCATTCAATATAGAGTGGGCCGAGTTGCCAGCCAGCCCAGCTCTTTCCGTTCGCCTCGATCATTTGGCTATGCGGAGAGATGAGAGTCCACTTTGCACATTTTTAACCTCCGACGCAAAAAGAGGAGTGTTATAAATTTGTTTCAGTCTGTCTGTGGCATCATAGCTCCCGAAGGGATGAAGCGATTTCAATTTAGTTTTTACTGTATCATAGATGACCTATGTGCGAGTGTTCTTAGATATGTTTGATGAAAATCGGTTGAGCCGTTTGAAAGTTGTGGGGGGTTGAAAGTGGGAAACTCAAATAAACGATACGAAGCGAATATATACAAGTCGGGTATCAAATGGAAAGTTTCGATTTGTGTTGTTAATGGCGTAGGGGATTAGTTTACTGAATTCAACGAACATACCCGAGTGGAGTAACGGGGGTTTTGTAAGTTTCAAATTAATGTTATATTTATAAAGAAGCATATCTTCAACCGAGTGGACAAGGTTCTACCCGCTTATTTAATTTTCAAATTCATTTCAATAGGCTATATGGTTCACCAATTTACATCCCTTTTTTTGCGTTGGGGGTTAATAAACACAAGGCAAGGATGGCGAGGTGGTACAAAAGATTATAGACTACCAAATCTCGAATATTATCGTGCCACCTAGAAAGAAGCCACAAAGAGTATATATTCTACGTAAATAAATAAATGTATTCAATTCCTGGGAAATATGATGGCGGTATTGTGCACTATACAAAGATCGCAATAAAGATCTGCGAGACACGAATTTCATCGCGAAAACAGGTTCATTGTCCCTTTCCGTCATACACGGGAGTTTATTAGTCGGAAAGAAACGTAAAAAAGAAGTTTAATATTCCGTATTTGTAAGGGCAAACATTTATGTCGATTATGAACATTGTATTATGGTAACATCTTTGTGTTTGTGCGCGTGTGTATGTGCGCGTGTGTGCGCGCTTGTGTTTGTGAGTGTGTCTATGTGTCTTTGTGACTGTCCTCGCCAATCCGATTCAGATGGTATGGTGGTCTTTAACAAAGTTCCAGATGTCGTATTAAATCTGTCTATAGTTAAATTTAAACAGCATGTTAAAGACACGGTTATTCTTAAGGCGTATTATGTAGTCAAAGAGTATATATTAAAGATAAAACTGCTTGGAATTGAGGCGCTCCAATTTTATACTTTATAGAAAACCTTCAAAAATGTAATTTAAACTCAGTAGAAGTATTTTTAAAATGATCGCACATTCGTACGAACTTAATGCGCTTGCATCGCGCATTCGCGTTCGATTAGAATGACGCCGCAGTCGGTAAATTATATTTCGAAGTCAATCGCGTCATCCATTTAATCTGTCACCGGAAGTGGGAGTTGCCGCGACCTTTAACCGCATCTCGTTCGAAGTTGGAACGAATTGAATGGAAATTGAATCGATTTTGTGGTTAAGAGCAAAGTTTATTCTTCGAACACAACGTACAACGTTTTAGGTACTCTTTAACGATCTTAGAGCCCAATAGCTCAATGGTGGAAAGGGGATTTTTACTCCCAGGAGATCTTCCTTTATCTGTCCGATAACTGGTCATATCCGCTACAGGTGCGCGATCCCGAAGTTGAGTCGATCGCTGGTTTCGGCAGTTCTTACCGCCGCCGGGTAATAGATGGGCCCTAATACCATTGAGCTATTGAGGCTCAAGATATAACTCGTGATTTGAAATAGAGGGACTCAGCGGGCCACGCTCTTTGTGGCCGTGGGTCATGAATCTGTTGCTGGCATCCGAATTTCACACTATGTTTAATTTATTTATTTGTTGTAATAAACAAGAACACAGAGTTCATATTAAGTTACATAAGTTCTTTTACACTAAAGTACTATCCGTGTTATCCACAGCGTTAATCACAGGTTAGTATTTATTAGACGTGTTATTTGTATCACAAAATACTAAAATACTTATTGATAAATGTCTGTGTATTAATATGTATGCGTAAAAGTGTGTGTGTAAATATGTGTGTGTATGACCAGTAAGCGGGTTGACATATTGTTACTTAATATAATCTGTTTAGACCATTATATGTACAGATATAATGTCTTACTAACATTGTATACAAAGTAAATAAAACAACACTGCCAAATGTGGAAAGCAATCAACTTTCAATTAAAAACAATACTTAACATTTTAAAAACGGATCTCCAGACATTTATACAAGTTTTAAATTCTTAGAACAATAATAAGTAAATAAATAAATATATACAGGATTATATGACATACGAACGTTTGTTCCTAAGGTAGACAACATAATGCCTATGTTATAGGTAACAGACGCCTGTTATACACAAATATTTTTTTTTGTAGAAGTATAGATATACATACATATAGATAATACTCCCAGATTCGAGTTGGAAATTGGACCCGACCGATTGACCATCTATTATTTTATTCGACAATTAATATAATACGTACCGTTATCATGACGGTTAACATGACTACACCATGAAACTGTGCAATAATAAAATGTATAGTCCACCAAGAAATTGGTTTGCCACGCCAAGATCGAATGTAGTTTGTACGTCAATTAGTTATAAAGCTTATTTTTGCGTATTATGCATCACGTTAATTTCTAACAATAACCCTTAGCAAAGTTTTCTTTAACAAGGAGCTGCCATCCAAAATGGTAAAGCACTTTTTTGGTTGACTGTACATAATTGTGTAAGAGACGGTTGGCATTAGTGTGTGTGTAAAATTTATTTTAGTAGTTTAAATTCATAATACAAAAATATAATATATATCATTTTCATATAACCTTTACTGAAAACATCTTACGGCTTATGAATTCTTTTACAGTACAGATACTTTGAATTACTTTTAATCCAGTCGTAGAAGTATGTGACATTTACAAGAACAGCTAATCCACTTAGTTTCGGATTAATATGCTTGTACGAAACTATTCCAATCTGAATATACCTGTTGAGCACTATAGCACTGCCGGAATCTCCACTGAAATTAAACGTTAGTTGATAAAAAGTGTTGGGTTTCAAATTAGATTTAATAATCTATACGCACTTGTCGATGGTCTCCGCTCCTTACTACATCCCTGTCTCTACGCACTGCCGCACTATGGTTGTCTTTGACAGTTAGTTATTAAGAATTCGCAGGCTATCAACCTATTTTCCACTCGGGGCCTTCTCTTCGCCCTGGACACTAATGCCACAACCAGACATACCGTACAACCATACACAACCAACTAGGCCGGGGACTATGTGTAACTTCACAAAGCCCGTCCCCGTCCCCCGTTGCCTTTCCCGTTCCGTTCCCGTTACATTAGACATATAGTAGTTAAGTATTCTTAAATTTTCTAATTTCACGCGCATTTTTTTTATTTATTGCTTTCATAAAAAACATCTCCTGACAATAACAAACACGGCAAAAAAGAATTAGCGAAATCGGTCCAGCCGTGATGGCGTGCCGTGCCGATTCATTTTTATAAATATAGATTTACTTGACTGTTTTTTTTTTTACCTAAAAAAAGGATTTATTTAAGTAGATTCCTGTTTTCCGATTTATTGTTTCTGGACTATATATAGTGCACTGCGAACTGAATGTAATTATAGAGTTTACAGAATAGCATAGCAGTGGGTTGCATCCGTGGCCATTATGCACAGCCCGTGGAGCAGAAAATCGATATTTGTTAGGCTCTTGAAAAACAAAACAAGTATTGTACGTACCTAGCTTATGAATTTTTATTAAACATTTACATATAATACGTCGTTTAATCGAAAATCCTGAATATGCCATCACCTCCGTTATTCCGATATCATATAGGGTGGAATACAACCACAGAGCGACCATATACCACCCTGACGTCCATCTCATTGCGAAAATGGCTGCACATATATATATATTTAAATTGGAGGTTCTTTTGAGATAAGAGAATTAAACTGACTTTTTGAAAAAAAAGATTATATGATCTGAATAAATATGTGTATTAATAATATTTGATGAATCATAATTTGTTGTTATTTTTTATTTCTAATAAAACTAATACATTGACCAGTAGAGTTAAATGTCCTTGAACTCAATTATATTTGGCATCATTGTAATCACACATTTTTGGCAAATTATGAATTGTGATTCATTTTTGACTACCTTAGAAAGAGAGGTCTTGATTTAAGATATAAATAAAGGCCGACAATAAGAGCAACTAACTACCGCATGACTGAAAGTGTCCAAAAGTGACAGCGGTGGAGGAAGGTGCTATAAAACTTCGTTACTCCCTGTTTATTTATTCGACCGAAGCGGCTTAACACAAAGCCATTTGCATGCTAAGCAACGCTCTAAGGTAAAGGTTTCTACGTCATAAAATTTTATAGGTACATTCTTATGTGCCGTAATCGCGAATGGAACAATAAGTTTGCGCTAAATAATATTCGGGAGTAAGATATAAGAAGGAACTATTTTCCTTTGTTCCTTACAATAAATCAGAAAAAAAATATTTTTAAATTTTTTGTGATATATGAAATAAAAGAACTTATTCCTTGTAACATCAGCTATCTGCCAGTGAAAGACAATTAAAATCTGTCCAGCCATTTCGGAGACTACCTGGACACGGGCTGGCAATAATGTTTTTTAACTTATATTTCTGTCATAAGATTTGCAATTAGTAAAGAAAAGTAAACATATCGAGCATATAACTTCCTCTTTTTTTAAGTCGGTTAAAAAAATAAGTTCTATCTTACAAGGATACTCTTCAATTTTATTTATGTAATATATAGAACTCAGCTTTTTCTAATAATCTTGAAAAACCTAAAATAAAAATATAAATCATAATATTACAAAGTTATAATATTGCGATAACTTTTAGATGTAATTGTGTTATTAGTAGAGAAAGAGAACAATACCTCAAGTAATGAAGGAATTTAAAGAAAATCAAAATTTATTAACTATCAAACTAGTGACGTCAGCTATGCTGACGTCACACCCTTTAAAAACATAACGGAGACTCGTCCTCCGTCATATATATATATATATAAATATATATATATATATAAGAATTATATATTAATTATAAGAATCTGAATGTGTTTTCATTAGGTAACAAATGGGTATACTGTTCATATTCCTTAGGTCGTAAAACATGGCATAACTGGCGGTATGTCACGCGCCCCCTAATATTATTAGAGGCTGGAGAACGGGAACGTTTCGAGCGACAGGCCTCACCCTCTGACAATTCAATTACTCGTCTATACAATACGATCAGACGTAAGCATTTATAACCTTGAGTGCTTAAATTGTACTTGTTCAGACATGATATAACATTTATAAGTTGCTTAAACTTATTATTTATGATATTATTTATATTAATGTTGCTTTATTAGTTTGATTCGTGTCAAGTCCATGACAATAAAGAGACACAATTTCTGAAGGACATAGAAATTGCAAGTAAATAAGCAAAAAATATATATATAATGATTAAACTATTTAATAGCAGTTGTTTGTTATTTTATCCACTAGAAGTTTATTAAAACTTCTAATTTAGTTTGTTTTTTTTTAAACAGTTACATAACTTTTTGATCCAATTTTTCATACAAATGAAAATCGATATAGATAATTTTAAGCTTAGACAGGCAAAAATTCAAAAATATATTATGTGTTTTTTGAGTACTACCTAATGTATTATTGAATATATGTTCTATTGACTTAAAAATAATGTTGCTAAACTCTAGAACTTTACAGATAGACATAATAAATAACCGGGTAATTATATTTATACAAATTCCTATATTCCTAAGCATATTAGAAAACTAGAATTTATTCCTGAGCATATATTGGAAGAGTAAACCAATTAAGTTATACATTCTAATATATTATTGAAGCACCAATAAGGCTTTTATTGTTATTTCACCGGTCGACCTTCGCGACCCTGCTCCGCCCTACATATATATACAGATAAATAAAATTGAACTGCCTGTCTGTGCCAAAAATCGAAACCAAACATTTTTTCAATATTTAAATACTTAAAAGGAATTATACGCCATGAACAATTGATACATTGCACTACATTGCCGTTAATCTACGTTATTTTATAAATTAAAGTTGGACATACCTTCATCACTATTCAGCCATCATCATATTGTTTTTTTTTTTACATTGTCGTTATCATCAGGTCTTCTAGTCGTGTTCGACTACAGCAATTGTTTCTGGACTCTATTTGCAGGTAGAGGCCACAATGCTCAGCTCTTTGATTCTGTTATTTTTTTTATTCTTCTTTTCTTTAATATAACAAAGATCCAACGGGCAGGCAGTTCAAGGAAGTGACTAGCAACGCCCATGGACAACTACACTACCAGAAGACTCACAGATGCGTTGCCGGCCATTGAGGAATTACTAAACCCTTTCTTGGCTGGCTGGCTGGCGCAGTGGGCAGTGACCCTACCTTCTGCTCCGGGGGTCGTGGGCTCGATTCCCACCTCGAGTCTGGGTGTATTATCCATATGTATGTAATTATATATTTCTAAAAAAATAAAAATATTTGTGTATAACAGGCGGCTGTTACCTATAACACAGGCATTAAGTTGTCTACCTTAAGAACAGACGTCCGGGAACATATAAATAATAAAGCCTTAAACATAGCATGAGTTAATAAATGAAAAAAAGCTAATTCATAAAACCCTATTCCCCTCATGTCATGTGTTTCCACAAAGCAACGCCTGATTCTATCTATTATAGGACCAGTTTTATTATGACGTACGTTGAAAATAGTGCTAGAACTGGTATCAAATGGAACAGTTTTAACCAGGGTACTGTGTAAGTTTCAGAGCTGATGGACTTCAGCGTCTATTAGTCCATTTTTTGTGTTCATTTCTACCCATTTGGTTTCTGTCTGCCTGTTGAACATATTCTCCTCAAGTCACAGATGGTCCACTTCGAAAAAATGAGCCACGTAAACGGCTTTTTCTGTCGCCTGCATCCCTAAAGGCTTAATTCTTTGAAAAACGGTACCATATAAATACTTTAAGTTGAAGTCATTCATGAACCCCACAGATCAACTATCAACTTATCAATTTAAAACACAAACCTCAAGAAAGTCTATACAAAATTTACTTAGAAGTCTTTATAAGAATGATCCTTGTTACTTTCAATTTAATTTTGACTTAGCTTGTATTATTTTTTCTCTCCTTCAACTGAAGTAATATAACGAAGAAAATCCGTCAGTGTATTTATTTTCAAGTAAACAAGTTGTTAAAGAAATTGCAACTGAGTGAAAAGCGGGATGATAAAATTTTATCCCCCCATCTTCTGCTTTGATTTATTAGCGTTGACGTTTTAAGGTTCTGTAAGTCAGCAATACAAACGGAATTATTTTATTCCTTAGCTTTTTGCCCGCAGATTGACGCGGATTTTGGGTAAGAATTATTTATATGAATACAGTTAATATTATTACTTATTATAAAACGGCTTTTAAACTCACGCGTATGTTATATCGGGTTTGCCTGACTAGTTTCGAACCTGTCCGTGGTCCTTCCTTGTGAGCTGGTGTTGCCGCTACGACACCGCTTCACCGAAACTAAACACGCGTGAGTTTAAAAGCGGTTTTATAATAAGTATGAATTCCGCACACGAAAGTCTAAGTTCTAAAGTTAATATTATTTGATGTAGTTTCCATCGATGTTAAGTCAGTAAGTACTAGTGTTATTGCAAGATCTAATGTAACCTCACCACTTTAAATTTCAGATATTATGGATTCTCGATATCTTTAGCTATGAATAAAGAAATTATCTAAGGTGGGATTATTTTTATTCCCTCATAGGATCATGATATGTTCTTAATGATGGAGCCAGTCATAGCTTCATTTGAATGATCATTTCAATGATCATGTAGACTTACGTACTAAATATTTATTCTATGATAATTGTATGCAATGATCTATGGTTGTTTTACATATCATCGGCTGTGGTCATAGTGAATAAAGTTAGTTGTGTCGAGTCAACACTACGTTTTATCAAGAACCGAAACGTACCTTAAGGTAAAATAGAAATATTGTCTAGTGTTGTGCTTTGTAGCCTGTTACGTAATGTGCAGAATTCGCATTATGCCGGAGCCATACATAGCTTCATTTGAATGATCATTTCAATGATTATGTAGTGTGGCCGGGGACTTTGTGTAACTTCACAAGGTTTTGTACAACTTTGTAGACTTCAAGGTCAATGTACAAACAATGGACAAACACTTTGAGCTACATATATCTGGCTCCGGTATTAGCTCTTATTTTTTGCACAGCCTGATTGATAAGTGTCCATGTTTCGGCACCGTACGTCATGGTGGGCAAGACACATTGGTTGAATAGGCGAGTCAGTCATAGCCATATCCTCGGCAATTTAAGAGGACCCTAATACTTGTCCGGAATAACACTATTTAGAAGATACATCTAAAACAATGTTTGTTACTGAATGGCTAAGGAAAACATCATCGGACTTAGTCAAAATTTCTATGATCTGAGGTCAAAAGTAGATATGTAAAGTTTATCTACACGGACGAAGTTGCAGGCGTTAGCTAGTGTACATATTATTCATAGTCATTGTGTTAGAGACACTAGGCATTTGGTAATATTAGCTCTGCGTAACTGTGTAAGGGATTATAGCAAATGAGTTATGGAGTTGTCTATCACCTATTGTCTCCGATAGGTATTCGATTCTCAGTGTCACCGCTAGTTAACAAATATACAATGGATGGCTAGATACTAGCATATTACAATATTTCGAAGGAAAAGGTTATAGCTCAAATTTTATATCTATATTTATCTATTTACAATTAAAATACCAGTATAACAAATATAAAAACAGCTTGTAAAAGTCTACTGGAATAAAATATCATTTGAATTTGAATAAAACATGTACAAGAGAATTTTGTGAACACAGGATGATTTATCTCTTAAAAGAGATTTCTTTCAGAAATCCTTAAATAGTAGGATATCAATGCAAAGAGAATTGGTGGAGGTACAGTAAATATAATATAGAAAGATATATACTTAATATATAAAACTGAAGAGTTTGTTTGTTTGCTTGCCTGAACGCGGTAATTTTTTCAGTGTTAGATAGCCCATAGATCAATGAAGGCAAGGGAAATTGAATCTAATTTTTACCTAATTTTACGCGGGCACAGCTAGTCTTAGATATAAAAATAGACATATATACCGTAACGCATTTTTTTTTGTCTATGCAATCGTAAGAGACTAGATACATTCATATCTATATAAATAAAAATGAGTTTCCAAAATGTATGTAAGCGCATAATTTCCGAACGATTGCATCAAAATGGGTAATTATTTTTTTGTTGTGCCCATTATTGTTAGGATAAGGTAATTTTCGAAAGGGAAAAGGACCGGAAACGGCAACGGAAATGGGATCGGGAAGGTCTAACCTAATTTAAATTTCAATGATTTTAGTTTAATTGTATTAATATGGTCAAACATATAAGTAGAGGAAAAACAGTGGCAGTGTTTTAAAAACTTTAATTGGACAAAAGATATGCATCCGGTTTATCTCACTTACTTTTCACATGGGACCTCTTTACCTCGTTGTCGAAATTATTTTAAAAATGAAACATTTCCCCGCAGTCAGGCCGTGCTTCGACATTGCGGTGAACATCCTTTGTGAGTTTTTATTATATATTTGCTTAGGAGCTTTTGTTCGTAGAGAATATCCTTACAATATATCAGACTTGTCTCGACTTAACTGAACTTGGATCTCAGAGAAACCTCCAGCTATGTAAACAAGGAGCAGTGTATCGTATTTAGGAATCTTTCGTAGTGCTGTTACAATGTATCCGTACACTACAATTTATATATGCATGTGTGTATAATTTCACAAAAAGGGCATTCATGGCAATATTGACGGGCCCGTTGGCGCAGTCGTGGTTTCGAT
>JANCMC010048089.1:0-22542 GCA_024363005.1 Charaxes varanes | reverse complement strand
TCATTAAAGGCCGGCAATGCATCTGCTAGCCTTCTGGTCATATAGATGTCCATGGGCGTCGGTAGGCACTTAGGTGCCTGCTGCCTGCTCGTTTGCCTCTTGTAACAAAAAAAATTTCGGAGAATGTAATTTAGTAAAGCGCCATCTATTACCCACCTTAGAGATGTTGGAAGAAATAAGATTGATCACTATCACATGATGAAGACTAAAATAAGAATACACTTATAGGATATGATCAGATCGGAACTGGTTGGGCAGAGAAGAACAGTGTTCGTGTGCACATTAGAGAGATCCCTCAGATCTATACTTGGGTCACAAGTCCCAGGCACTGACCGGGTTCCTTCCTCTCCAATACAATAGACTCGATTACCCGCTCGGTCAATCCATGGAGCATTGCTATGGAATCCGTCTCTTTAAGATTTCAACTTAAAGTGCTGCTTGAGTTAACCCAGTTATAGAAGATGACAAACGAACCATACTATCATTGAAGTACGCCCACTGATGAGCCTTCATCCATCATGATGTGCCGTTAATTAGATCATAATTAAACTTTGCCTGTTAATGAAGGTTTGTTAATGAATAAAAAATCTTTATTAACAGTTAAAAGTACGGCTTCTGAAGAATACAAACAATACATTAGCACCTAAACAGATGCAAGCAATAAGCTGCTAACAAAGAAAAGAAAGATAAATACTTTAACATATATCGACTCCTCCCACGTAAATTGTTGTAATCCCAAATTCCCAAGTTCACAGTAGAGCATGACAAACATGTAAATTGATATAAAAACCTCATTATATGGCACACTTTTGATTCATTTATATATTCAATAATAACGTTTACACTATAGTATAGTATACTATATTAAAAACTGATCGTTATGTTACAATTTAGTTGTTTGTAACGTTCCCGAGTCACGTACAATGACGAAAATTGGCAGGGAGATAGATTAATGTTAGTAGACGTCCGTTAAGAACGGATTGAGAAGTCTATGTGGTCGAAGTTGCGTGAACTAGCTAGTTTAACAGCTGCCTGCAGATGCCTGCCTTTCTAATGTGTTGAAAAATATTAACAAACTATTTAATAATTAATTAAACTAATCAGAAACCAAAGTAGGCAGAAGACTAACCGGATCTTAGCGGTTTTATATTAACAATAATAAAAGCCGTTTATTTTTCAAAATTAAATTTTACTAAAATGTCAATTTTTAATCAGTTAACAATACAAAAAATATTTAATTAAATTTTCACTGTAAATTATAATTTAAAAAAAAAGTATTTTTTTATTAGGCTATAATCCTACTATATTATAAACGCGAAAGTTTCTACACTTGGATGTATGGATGTATATATATATAGTTGTTTGCATGTATAATTGACGCTCTTTGACGAAAAAAACTACTGAATGGCTTTTTTAAAGTTTAGAATAACATAGTTTATACATCAGAATTACACATAGGCTGTAAATAATAAAGATATTATGTGATTTGTCCCAAAAAAATAAATGTCAAGTAAGTAGGAGAAAATTCTGCCCTCAGCGAGCTGTTCTGGCGTAGAGTTGCGTTGAGGAGGTCGTGGCCTAATTAGTGGTCGGCATTTGAGTCGATCGCTAAGTTAAGTTGCTCTGGTTGCGACCGGGTGATAGATGGGTGACCCATTCTAGTTTATTACCTAATCTAAGTTTATTGTGGTCGTTAATGACCTTTGATGTTAAAAAGCGACCTTAAATAAATAAATTTTAAAAAAAAATCTTTCAATAAATATGATCATAAAATGACTCTGTCGATTTAATAAGTGATGTTTTACACGTAAGTTTTTCCACTTATTCGGGATGTAACTTCTGCGTGGGGGGAGGTATTTGGGTCAGGGAAGCTTGATTCGTTTTCCTTGTCCCGGCTAATGGTACAAACGATTCGTATCTCATCCAACTGCTGTGCGATTTATTGATGTGCGTATAAAAGTCAGTCTTACGCGAGTAACTTTTTAATACGATTAAGTGAGAAGTTAGGTACGTTTTTATAAGTAAATTATTCAGGAACTAGAAGTATATTTTCATTAAAAATTATATCACGATAACTAGCTATTATCCAGAGAACTGCCTGGCAAAGAACCGGCTTTATAAAGAACGAGCTTTCTATTGAACCCTTGTCCTTTATAAAGCCGGTCTTTGTGTGTTTAGTGTCGTATATATATCCAGATTGTACTAGAAAGTTGCACAAGCTCTACAAAAAAAAAGTTGATAGCTGTTTTAGTTTTTTTACGTAATTCATATGTTCTTGGGCGTGCAGAATTTGAAAATAACTTTTATTTTCTCAAAGAACTTCACGTTTTAGGATTATCTAGGTATCTATGTTGAACAAGTTATCCTAAGAATACAAAGACAATTTTATTTTTATTTTATTTAATTGCATCATAAAATTTATTTTTTATCTAAAGTACATTCATTAGTAAGCACTAAACACAATTATTTTCCCAGTGGTACATTTTTGCTTGTAGGAAGCATCTTGAAAGTCTCTCTGAAGCGTCCAACAGTAGTCTGACATTATTAAAACGCTCCATATTTCTTTATCTCCTTAATATTTTAATGTTGCTCTTTACGTAACATAAAATTGTATCAATTTATTTATGACTTCAAATTAGTCCAAAAACCCCTTTTTACAATAAAATTTTACGTTTTGCAAAACAGCCTGATGTTCTAGAATGTTTTGAGCATTTTTTTATTTTCAGTACACCTAAATGCATAAAAATCAGTTTAAGTATCCAGACAACATTGTTGTTGTAGACCTGTGTAGATGGCAGGTAGAGATTGCATTATAATTTTCAACTGTCTGATTTTCCTGAAAAACGCTTAAATTATATTTTAAAAATGAATCTCTATTTTCCTTGGTCATGCCACATCTGGAGAATCGACCGGTTGGGTTTTTTTTTTAAGTTTCTTAGAGTTTGAGTTCTAAGAGTATAAGTTTTCTTTACAAAAGAGCATCGAAATTGGGAAAAAAAATAATGATTTTGTCCCTTTTTTGTCTTTAATCATTTTTATGTTTTTCGTTCGGTTTGTGAGAGTTTTCATCTTTAAAGATCGGCAACGCATCTGTAAGCCTTCTAGTTCTGCAGATGTCCAAGAGCGACGGTTTGTTTGCCCTTTGCAGAAACACTTCGATGAAATCGCGGGTTTTAAGCAGTAGCTTATACTTACAGGTGACAATGTAGCTGACCCCTTGCGAGTAAAACGCGTGTTGCTGGTGAGCGGCAAACACTACTACGAGCTGCACAAGGAGCGTTTGCGCGCCAACATTGATGACGTCGCCATACTCCGAGTGGAGCTAATATTTGCATGCTACAAGGCAGAATATTGTTAATCGCATATTCAGCAAATAAAAATCATTTCATTTCATTTCAAGGCACGGTCATAATTCAAGTGTGTGTGTGTGTTGGTGTAATATTATATACTAGTTATTACACGCGACTTCGTCCGCGTAAAATTAGGTGAAAAAATTTAGCGTGATGATCTATAGACTTGCTCGAGAAATGGGCTATCTAACGCTATAAGAATTTTTGAAATGGTTACATTCTTGTTTGTTCCTCTTTTTTATGATACACTAGCTGTACGATTTCATCCGCGTAAAATTAGTTTAAAAAAAAGAGGTTCAATTGTAGTGTGATGATATATAGCCTATAGCCTTCCTCGATAAATGGGCTATCTGACACTGAAAGAATTTTTCGAATCTGACCAGTAGTTCCCAAGATTAGCGCGTTCAACAAACAAACAGACTCTTCGGCTTTATATATTAGTATAAATACTAACTGGGTGGTACTAGCTGTAACTTAATGGTTTTGTTAAATTTAAATAAAATCTGTCCTATCTGTCAAGTTCGACCAAATTACATATAAAAGCCCAGTTAAGTAAATATCAGTTGACTTAGTTGAGTTGGTTGAGTTGAGTTCACTGGAAACATACATAGTGATGCTAGATTTTTATGTATTAAGGTATAATGCTTTCTAAAATATATCAAACCATAAATATGTCACCAACCATAACTAAAACTTAAAGTAATATCATAATCTTACACAGAAATGCTTTCACATTTCGGCGGTGCCACTTTTTGGGCACCCTAGAAATTATTTTGCAAAACAATCCCATATACAAAGCAATTTGAACTCTATTTTTCTAAAACTACGTTACAATTTTATATGACGGATAATTTAAAGCGAAATGGACCGGAACACTTTTGGGCACAACGTAATTTAAACCTCATATTTATATACAATAGAATTGATTTTCGTTTGTGTATAGGGGCCTCGCTAAATGAAACCGACTTGACCCTCTCGGCTATTAGTCCAAGGATTAAGACCTGATCCCCGGATCGGATGACCAACATCATATTATTAAACCGGGATTTCGGACACTTGTAGCACTAATTCCGGATTCTCTGTTTGTTTGCTCAATGATTTCGTGGTAACATTTTAATTTTTGTAATCCCAAGGGCTTATTTAAAAATGAAGTAAGTATATTTTTGACTACCTTATTGCACAATTCAAAATTGGAATCGTACGGGTTTTAAGTTTAGAATCTTATAACATTTTCGCATCTACGCACTTCGCTGTTATCAAAATCAATGCCATTTTTTTTTTATTCATATAAGCTGTTACGATACTTTTTTTCTTGCGATCAAATCGAAAAGGGAATAATGGATTTTGAAATTTTCCAGGCTTTTACAAGGATTTTTAGGTTTCCGTAGTACTACAAGGAATCCTTATAATTTCGCTTTGTCCGTCCATCCGTCTGTCTGCCCTTAAGGTGGTCCCCCTCTAGCATTTCCAAACTATTAGACGTAGAGACTTGAAATTTTCCACGTTGATAGAACATGCTAAAAACTCGTAAGGAAAACTATTTTGAAAGAAAACGGACAACAACTTTTGAAGTTATTTAACTTATACTTTTATATCGTATTAGATACGGAACTCTTCTATATAAGTGTGTCTTCTAAATCTAATCTAAATCTAATCTAAATCTAATCTAAATCTAATCTAAATCTAATCTAAATCTAATCTAAATCTAATCCAAATCTAATGTAAATCTTCAAATATCAGGCGGTTTAAAAGTAACGATTAAACTATAGTAAACGTTTGATGCACCATGCGGACGAAGTTGTCCATATCAGTTTGCTAATAAATAATTTAAGTAAAACATTTTTGCCGCTGTCTTTTTTAATTTGGGGCGTCACGGTGCATTCACAGGTGAAGGTTGTCTTCAATAAATAGATACAACAGTATTATCTGATTTCTTTTTAGTAGTAATTCATTTATGGCTTGCAGATGAGTGATTCCCAACAGGTTGGTATATTTTAATGGATAAGCGATTTTTATACGTCATACATAAAAGTAAGATTGACGAATAACATCTGTCATTTATTTTCTAACTAGTTGTGTTACCCGTGACGTCGTCTGCGTAAAATTAGGTGAAAAATTATAGCGTTATGATATATAGCCTATAGCCTTCCTTGATAAATGGGCTATCTAACACTGAAAGAATTTTTCAAATTGGATCAGTAGTTCCTGAGATTATCGCATTCAAACAAACAAAAAAAAAAACTCTTCAGCTTTATATATTAGTATAGAATAATTTTGTGTCTTTCAATTTCTTACCTAGACAAATTTTAATGAAGGAAATTTATTCAATACAGTTGAAAATCTATTACTTGACGTTCAATGTATTGAAGTATTTTAAGAATAGGACCACAACCTAAATTCTTTTTTTTTTCTTTTTTATAATATTAAAAATTAACATTTTACTTTACATTGAATGATTCAAACATTCTTATCTCATCATTCAAACTCAATTCAATCTGAAGCTGAATGTTTCCAGATTCTTGCAAAAGAAACCAAAGATTAGAAATCTCATAAACCGAGGAATGTTGCAAGCGACATAATTATTTTCAGACGCCGCGAAACGGAAGAACTGATACTAAAAATAATAAAAACGGCGTTTTTGTGCCAATCCGTCTGGCGCGAAATCTGTTTCGCAGGAAATCATTCGAAATATCCGCTCGTTAAAGCTGATTGGACGTTTCAAAGTACTAACTAAGCTAATCTCCATTCCTTTTATTTTCAATTTCATTGAGGGGAGGATTGCTAAAAAGATCTCAATAATTACGGTCCTAATGAATTTTCGTCGGCCATTTTGTAGGGACTTTCTTTTTAAATCAAAATAATTGACGGAAACTTTATCATTATTCTTTGTTTCTTGTCTCGTTATTTTCTTTGTTATTGAAATATAATATTGTATAAAGCGACGATATTATCTAGATTTATATATTTTAAATTTTAATAAGAATATTGTAAGTTTATTCAATGAATGTTGATATTAAACTTTTTATCGATACTACAGGAAATATGCATAGGGGTCATCCATATTAAAAATATTAGAAAAAAAAGAAGAAAAATTAAAATGCTGCTGTTGCTAGATTCTTTACATGCTCCAGATAGATTCTTTAAATTGTTTATAATACACGCATAATATTGAAAAATATGTGATGTTACATCAAGGGTTTCGAAAATGTGACAACCTGTGTTTAAAGACGATGATAGTAGACGACGGGGGAGGTAAAAATCGTAAAATTCGTGTGACCTATTTTATGGACGACCTCAATTAACAGGGGTCTCATTCACTTTCTCTGGGTTCAATATTAAATCACACTTGTTGCTTTAAATTAATAAGGAAGGGTCACAACCGATCGTGACGTGTAATTGAGAATGGCGTAAGTGTCAGATTGTGGCGGGAACACCCGCGCGTTTACTTTTTCTAAAGGTCATAGACAATTTGATTTTGACAATTGACTTTTGTTAGTGGCCAGTAATTTGGGACAGCTGCGGATCTATTAACAAGATAATTTGGTACACGTTGTTGCAAATAATTGGTTTAAATAAAATCTATAAAATAAGGGAAATTCTGTGATTTTATAACAAAAGTCTTCGAATTTGATAAAACAATACTAATGATAAGAAAGTTTTAAATAAAGATCATACCGCTTGACTATCTTTTTCATTAAATTGCTTTTAAAATTCTAATGTTTTAGCACAAGTAAAATAAATTACTTTAAAGAAGTTCTCCAGCTGTAAAATCTATAAGCTCAGTATCGAAATAAATGAATTTTATGTTTATTATTTATTTTAATGTTTATTACTATTCTTAAATAATAATAGTATAATTTGATGAATAAATAATAGAGTCAAATATTCTTTTATACATTATTTATAATTATTACATTACAAACAAAAACTTTTAGCCTTGGTTTTACTTATTTTTATAAGGTGGTAAACTACGTTTGAGTATGGGTAGCATTTTGGCTGTCTTACTCAAATTATACAAGCAGACAGACAGGCAAAAATAGTGAAAATGGCTTTTTATTATAACAACCGAATAAATGTCATATGAATTCTGTAAAATATTTAATTTGACAGTACAAATAGACAATACAATATCATTATTTTCACAGATAAAAAGAGCAAAGATATTTGTAACTTTGGGCCGCATAAAACCTTTATGGTTAGTTCCACATCTAACGGTAAAAATAAAAAAAACTAAAGTCTACGGGACCTTATAAATGCGTCGGCGTTTCACAAAGTCGTTGTAAAATTGTCGTAATTGCTTTACAGTTGCAGGTTTGCAACATAGATAAGAAAAGACACAAACATCAAATTTTCAATCTTAGCGAAAGGAGACACAGATTAAATTTGCATGGAGTAGCACTTAGACAAAGTCGTACCTGGCCTGGATATTAGTTTGTTTACGTATTTTTATTACATAATTGTCAAATCCTTTGTCGGTCTATCTTAAGAGATGTTAACAATAAGCGAAAACAGCTAAACGTTAATGGTGTGATGATGGATTACAAAATAAATGGGATTTTAAGAGAATGTTAACATAAACGTGTTAAATCTTTAAAATTATTTCCCCTTTTCGGACTATTTTAGAACTTAGACTTTCGTGAGCGGAATTTATACTTCTTATAAAATGGCTTTTAAACTCACGCGCGTGTTATATTTTATGTTATATCGAAACTAGTGGGGCAATGCCGATACAATATATGCGTGAGTTTAAAAGCCGTTATAAAGAAGTTTTCATAACTGTATACAAAAAGAAGTGAAGAATGTAGGAAAAGGAGGTTGTAGCTTAATCAGCTGCCGGCATTTAAGACGATCGCTTGGTTAAGCAACTCTAACCGCGGCCGGGTGACACATGGGTGACCGATACTGTTTTCTCTATTTATTTTTCTTCTAATCATAAGGAAGTTCTAAAAATTATGAAGCAATTTGCCCATCCAACACTTACAACGGAAAAATATTATTCAATCGGCTACCGTTGATATAAATTCAATTTATTAAATGCAGGTTCCAAGTGAAAATTATACTTTTTGGTGAGCCGATCAAAATTTATTTTTAATCTGTTTATATTTTGATAGCTGCTTTATTTATTAGATCGTTACAATTAAAGTTTCTTTAATCAATTTGGCTTATATTATCATTTTTATTTATTAAGTAATTATATGATTTCAAGATACAAAATAATTTGCTAACACGTTGGAAATTACAAAAAGGAAAATATTTTTTTAAATAAAGAATTTGCATTTAGCTATTTTAGTACTATCCAAACTCAGATCACTGAAATAACAAGATCTCTGGACTTTTTGTTTTTCAAAGTTAGAAAACGTCTCCTGGATTTGCTCTAATCTATAATTTAATACATATTTTATTTTTTTAATTATTTTTATTTATTTATTTATTTAAGAAACTGTTACATATAGATATAACAAACTTAGTTTTTCAATATCTTAATTTATATAACAAGGCTAACCCCTTATTATACAATCGAAATTGGTTATTGCGTTGGAAATTACAAAGAGGAAAATAAACATTGGCGACGAGAGGACGGTAACCAATAATCATTCCGTTGCAGGGAACTGTCCCCTGTCACCCCGTCTCTCTTCCGGCAAGGGGGCATCACAAAGAGTGTACGAAATTCACTTATCATAGACAAGATTAATCGCCTAACCTTATTATAGTAACAAAGGTATTATAATGTTGTCATAACATCTATTTATTATTTTTTCACTATAATTGCAGTATTTGTCTGTGATATTTTCTATACGCACGTGACCAGAACAAACAATACTTTTCCATTCTCACTGAAAGATATTTGTAGGGTTTGCAATTAAAATTATATACCATAAATTAAAACATTCTGAACTTTCGCGTCAAAAAAGAAAAATCTCTATTTAATAATTAAGTATGTTGTCTGGTAACATTAACTTTGCTAAATAACTACGCCAGGCGCTAAATTATTACTGAAAACACTTATGGCCACACCCCTGCATGTTTACCCCTTGTCACATTAAAGATACTAGCTTCACCCCGCGACTTCGTTCACGTTGTTTTGTTACAACTTCATACAAATTTTGAACTCCTTTCAGATTTCATTTTCACGACGAACAGTAAGTCCTTCTCCAAGGTTCAATCTATATTAATACCGAAATTCATAAAATTGGTTCAGTGGTTTAGGCGTAAACGTAACAGATAGAGTTATATCCACAATTATAATATTTCTTAAGTAAAGTAAGGATATCAGAGATTAACTTACGGTTACGATATACAAATATATTGTACACAGTTTAACGCATTACTTACGTAAAAAAGGTATTAAGTATACTGAAAATTTCACGCATTTCTTTCGCTAAAACGTAAGACTTATTAGAAAATAAAAAGGTTTCGCTAAAAGATCCCCGAGTATTGGCCACGTTGGCGTTTTAAGCTGCCGTACAGCGAAACAAAGGGAACAAAAGGCTAGAATTATGCCTTGAAACCTTTCAGCCGAAGAACTCTTGTGGAGTGTTCATTAAATCTGCACTACGTCATTAGGTGTCTTAAGTAAGCGTTGTACATTTTAGTGTAAGTAAGGAATGACACTTAGTGAAATAATACGTTGTACATTTTACTTTACGCAAGGCAAGACACTTAAGTGAAATAATACATTGTACTATTTAGTGTAAGTAAGGAATGACACTTAGTGAAATAATACGTTGTACTATTTAGTGTAAGTAAGGAATGACACTTAAGTGAAATAATACGTTGTACTGTTTAGTGTAAGTAAGTAATGACACTTAGTGATCTTATTCGCTGTATATTACAGAGTATATGCGCAATATCTTATTGTATCCTTCTTTTTCCAAGCGTTATCGCGGTATAGTACCGGGGTCCGCTTAAATTGCAGAGGTTGTGGCTGTGGCCAAGTTAAGATGACCAACTCCCGTCTGACGTCAGCCCCAGAACCCCTGAATCTCACAACTAATATCACTCAGGGACCTACTTATTTTACGTGCTTTCCGAAACACGGATGTCGGATATTTAAGAACCCAGTTTAAGAAAGGATAAATATAATAAAGCTTTTTAAAACAAATAATTTATTTATCCACCAGAAGTCATCTAGCTACAGAATAGGCGCTGCACTTGCATAGTGAGTCAATAGCTATCAAACCCTGTATATTAAAAGTTTTAATCTCACAGTCCTAACTCCTTAGAGAAGTCTATGGTCTCGGAGAGACCATCTGACATAGAATATATTCTTATAATTACATTTACCCTTTCCAAATTCAGGCTGCTCTGGACTCTAGGAGAATGAGTTTAGGGAGATCTTGCTATTTTCATTTCATTTCTACATCATCTTATTACGCGACAATAATACAACTCAAGGATTTCTGCAAAAGATCTCAGTTAAAAACACAGAGTAAGTATAAACTTATAAAAATTCAATAATAAATTACGTGCCTAAAGATACGCATATAATCGATTTAATTAATATCCTGTTTATGAAAGTCGTTGCGAAATTCTATTCTTAATGTACCCATACGTTAATAGCACAAGACAAATGGCAGCTATAAGAAATGAGTTAACATAAAATGCAAGATTCAAAATACGGTGAAAGGTGGATTAAATCATTGAGGGAGGGGTGCGGGACGCATGCGCGCTGGGGCACGCCTGCGCACGGCCACTTAACCTCAATCCAGACGTGTTTCTGAATGAAAATTCATTCGCAAGGCCCTACGACCGCACTTTGCTTTCAGAACCCATCGACTTATCCGTTGTTTTATCGAATCTCAACTAAGCTCATTGCCTTACTTCTTGCCAAGGATTAATTACATACTAGCGCAAGCCTTTGTTACTTTTTTCTTTTCATTTTTTTTAGTCTAAGACTGGGTGCAATTTAGTTATGCCTAATATTGTCGCTTTCCCTTCCACTAATCTTTAAATTGGCCTTTCAAATTCAAATAATATTTTATATGTAATTTTTCTGTAATTTCAAATTTAAGCTATTTTCATCCTCTGCTAAAGTTATATTTTCTATGCTAAACTAATATGATTTCCGATACATTTAGACTCATAGTAGCAGCGTTTTGTATTGGATTACGTAGATTTGGTGCAGAAACGAAAAAAAAGGGTATGCTAAGGTAAGGTCCATATTGTCAATAACGCCTGGAGCGTGGTTTTTAGCTCTATTGCCTTGAGAAAATCGGCAGATATGTTTTCCGTAATCCTTAAAGGATTTCATTCAAAATAAAAATGGTGTTCTAATTTCTTGGTAATGTTCTTTTACAACGGTATGACTCTTCCATTTTGTTATAACACGTTTAATTCGGCGGATTATTGAAATGTAAACTTATCTCCATGTAAAAAAAATATTTCCACGATACAGGTGTACCTAGTGTGGAGTCGGTCAGCAAAAAAAATGGACTGTAATGTTATTTTATTTTTAATAAAGATTTTTTTATTTAAAAAAAAATTAACTTACCGTAGCTTAATCTGACACGTTCGAGTTTTTCTAAGGGTCCTATAAGGGTCCAATAACGAATCGAATAACGAATTACCCTATATTAAGAGTTTATATTTGGTGGAGATATATTACAGTATACAAGGATTCTCCCTATATGGTTTCAAACGCACTCGAGTATTGCGCAAAATCCCCTCCTGGGCTTCCCTACCATTAAAGCAATACTTGGCTTAAAACTCGCAATAGAAACAAAGGTGACAATAGTTAGTGAGTTAGTTAGTAATCAGTGAATTGATTGTTTCGATTGCGATCAATTTCATGATTCCAATCCGCAATTCAAACAGTTGAGCTATCCAGATTTAAAATAAGGTTTAGAAGTACAACTTCATTCAGATGGAGGCATGGGTATCAGCTAGTCATTCGTATTTCTAGTGAATAAGGATCTGGTACACGTATTCCCTGTAACTAATATTGCCTCGTCTCAATAGCCTTTATTGGAATATTGCAATATTAGATGCTTAACGTTGGAACATTTTTTGTAGGAGCGACACCCTTTCAAGTGATCGCATACAGAACCTTCCCCTTCCTACCTTAGCACAATGATTAATGTACCCAATATGTGACATCTTAGTTAACCAACGCTGTATGCTCTTCGTTCACTACAAAGGGTAGCCAATACAAAGATTACCTACCCAAAGTTATTTAATATTTTCATAGTTGGCATCACTGTTGCGGATAGCAACATTACCCTTATGCCGGAGCCAGACGTAGCTTCATTTTAATGTTCCGCTTATTTTGCCGGTGTGTTTATATCGCCGGAGCCAGACATAGCTCAAATTGTTTGTACATTTTTGTCCTTGAAGTCAGTGGTTTTAAAAAAGGTTCAGGTTAGTCTAGCAGGACGTATGACTTTAAAAATTTTAGATATTTTTCTCTAAATTTAATACAAGATTTTCTTAAAGCATTAATCAGTTTTGAACCAGATTTTTGCAAATTAATTTGAAATTAGGACTAGTCTTGCAAAGCCAGGATGGATTGTTGGTAACATAATAACAACCAATCATCTCACAAGACAATGTTTTCCACGTACAATATAAGATACGAAGAAACTTATAGGGAGTTAACGGTCTCGCAAACTGTTGAAAGCTTTCCACTGTCTCGAATACAGCCTTGCAGGTGATCAACTCGAATAGGAAATGGCTTCTGACACGCCACCCGGACTCCACCCTGACACCGAGTCAACGGCCAGTGTTATATTCAATACGTATTATTCTAGAATACTAACTGCTATATAAAAACGATAAAGTCATAAACTTGTCCACGTGTTTCTTAACCTTAAATTCAACTAAAGTAGCAAATATATTATAATAAATTTATTCTTTACACAGATGCAATAAGCGGGAACATATCGTACGTATCAGTGTTGCCATACATATGAATACCGACTTCCGGGAACAGGGTAAATTATTATAAATCACAGCAATCCTTTCATTTGTTTCTAGAGTTATAAAGGAAAGTAGCAGCTGTTGATGGATTGGGTGAAATCCTTCTCCATACGTCTCATGGGAGTCCACGAAGTACAACATTTCAGCGTGAGAAAATAGATGACGTCTCAGAGATTGTGAACGCTTAATTAGAAATTATATCATTGTCAGAAACTGAACAATTTAAAATTAATTTAATATTATATATATGTTAAATTTTTGTGACCTAAAGACAGTAACTGTAAATGTACTGTACACGTGTTTATAACAAATGTTATATCATGTCTGGGAGATGTCCTTAAACAAATTTAAACCTTTTATAAAACGTAAACTCATTAAAAAATCCTATTATAATGTAAAGGGTTATTTGAATAATGATAATGCTAGGAAATAAATTGATCAAATCTTAATTATTGTGAAAATCGTGATAGCAAAAAATTACCCGACAGAGTTTGTTATGTGCGAGGAACCCTTATAAACTTAGCTTTAAAGTCTTAAATTGAAACACCAAATTACTATTATTTTTTTAAATCATCTATATATACATAAATGAATCCCAAAACGTACAAACCTCGAGAACTGCTGAACTGTTTTCGCTAATTCTAAGTATGGGGATGGTTCTTACGGAGACAAAAATTTAAATAATTGCCTTAAATACACTAAAAACAACACTCTTCTATACTCCTATACAAAGGATTCGTTGTAATGATTAAAAGTCAATTTGAACTTTAATACAATACCATAAAGTTCAAGTGTCAGTGGAGAGATTCAACGTAGGCAAAACAGTTGAGTGACGTTAATATCGTATAAATACTGATGTCAATATATATAAGATGGTAACACTAGTCAAAAACGAATTGTCTGTGGTGAAATGTCTATTGAAATGTAAACGACCCTCGGGAACGGGGATAATATAGGATAATAGAAGGTACCAGGGTCCGCTTAAATTACAGATGTGGTTGAGAGGCAAGTCAAGATGACCGACTGCCCTCTGACATAATTCCCAGAACTACCACAATTTTAATCGGGACCCACAGTTGTACGTGCCTTCCGAAACACGGAGGAAGTCGGATATTTAAACGCCAGTGTTAGAGTCGGTCACTCATCAATCACCCGGCCGCGGTAAACACTCCTTAACCTACCCATCGACTCAAATGCTGGCTACTGATTAATCTACGACCTCCTCACTAGATACTTTAAAAAAAATAGTGAGTTGCCGTCACTATTTTTTAAAAGTATATCAGGAACACTTAACGTAAAGTTTCTATGGGGAGTTAATACCACAACAGCCCAGCGGGTTAAATAGGCTCCTTATGGACTTCGGAGGGCCTATCACGAACATTCTCGATATTTTTACTTACTTTAACGTTCTAAACCAAACAGCATATGAAACACTAATGCTATCGTTTTACTTTAAGTAGTTGCAAAATATAGTTAGCACAAATGAAATCAGAACTCATCAAATCTTCGACGTTACGACCATGTAAGTCGTGTAAAATAAAATTACGAACCTTCATTTGACGTTCCGTTTCAAACATAAAAGTAAGTAAAACTATCGAGAATTTTCGCACTAGGCCCTCAGTCCGCCCCATCCACCGTTAAGCAATTGAGACTTTAAAAACATTTAACTTCTGCGCATCTGTACCACAATTTATCTGGCGTACAGCTATGTCTAACTTTCTTTTCACTAGCATGAAATCCATCTCTTTTTTATGATTATTATTTACGATTTGTATTTTTCTGCTTATGGTATCGAATAAATTTTTTATATTATTATTCATCTTATCATAGTTTAAAAGTTTGTACAAACTTGCGCGTCATATCACTCGATAACCACAAAAGTAAGATACTGTACATCGGGTACCTCTCACAACGTGTATGCATTTCACGAAGATTGATTGAGTAATTAAGGCGCGAGAAACCGTTATAAAAACAGGCACAAAAACACATTTACCATTATAATATTAAGTTATGACCAGTTAGGTGTCTACAAAAATATTTTATATAGCATCAATACACATAAAAGCAAAAATTCCCCTATCACAATATTTCGAAAACCGCGGGACGTACAAAGATAAAATTTACCAAGGTGGTAGTTTATAGTTAGTAGACATCCGCTATGAACGGATTTTTCGATAGGGCCAGATTAAGGTGCTCTAAGGGCTCTCGCAGGTTTAATTTTACGCGAAAGCAGTCGCGGGCAACAGCTAGTTATATTGTATAACTAGTTTGTGTACGTTTTTTGCAAATAATTATTACGTTTCTTGGTTAATGGGGACCGCTTAATATTTAACTATTATTAGCATTTTTGCAGTACACTTAGTATGAGTTACAAAACCATAACCAGAGAGCATACTCATTATTAAAAGGCCGTACACACATCTCTCGTTAGATGTTCTTTATTTCCTTCTGGTTGTGCAGTTTTCCATCGAAATCTTTGCAAAACCCACTTTTCAAACTGCAATTATAATGCCGGAGCCAGACACAGCTCAAAGTGTTTGTACATTTTTGTCCTTGAAGACTGCAAAACTTTGCGCAGCTACACAAAGTCCCTGGCCACACTACATGATCATTAAAATAATCATTCAAATCTTGAAGCTGTCTGTTCTGCTCTGTCAGAGAGGCGAGTCGCGGCATCTCCTCTCTTAGCACGCTATACTCTACTGCATACTCTGTTAGTTGGCGACCGATGTCTAGTTTGGCAACCTAAAGATCAATTTAGACTCTTATAAGTGTTATCCGGCCTAGAATAGGTTCTACTTTTATTTTTCCATCTAAGTAACTACATGACGATTGTAGGACCATCCTAAAGTAGATAAATTGCTGAATTGCCCGATTAATTGCTGCAAATTTTTGATTAACAGCAGCCCGCGTACTAAACTAATGTCATTGGTAAATAATAATCAATATTAGTATTAATAAATAATAATCAATAATAATAAATTAGCTTTAATTTAAACTTATAAATTTAAGCTAATTTTTGATAAAAACACTGACAAATCGTTTTTCCTTATGCTCAAATATTTAACTTCAATTATAAATAGACTTTCACATTTATTATTTTGATGGACATTTTGTATCAAATCGCTTTTCGTTTCTCCAATGCGAATAATTACTTATCCCCAAGAAACTACGGCGCTTACTTTCTTCATTATTTTGTCGTAGACACTTTTGTCCATGTCGGGTAGTTTGTGCTTTATGTACTCGGCCGCTTCCTCACAACTCTCGCACATCATCAGACCGTCCTTGTGCACCGACAGCAGCGCCAGCGATATCGCGAACACCACGTTGAAGGACTCGAGGAATATCAGGTCTGAAATAACATAATAAGGTGGTCTCAATGCTTACACCTACAGTTGAACAAAATGACCGAAAAAGACATTTTGATGCGGTCCAATCTATCATATAAATCATAAAAAAATATCGTGTTAAATGAGAAAATTTTCTTGTGTCGACTCTAATGGAAGAAGCTAGTTTTAAAGGTCGATTTAAATGATTACATATTTATAATAAAAAACGTTTGAGCTTGCATTGATGAAACTCCATCAACCATAGTTTGGTTGGTTGGATTTCGTAGAATCGGCAAATTATATTAAAATTAAAAACAAGTTAAGTTTTGCCATGTTTTTACGCTACATGTTTTCTTTTTTAAATTAACCTGTACTGTCCCACTGCTGGCCAAAGGCCTCCCCCTTTTCCGACCACACTTTCCTTTCCTGACCCATTTGAATCCATTTCTTTAAACATTGTTTATAAAAGGTAAATTTTCGACTCACTAAGAATACACCTTAAAGTTTTAACAAACTCTTAAAACATTTTTACATACCAAAAACCCTCACAACAAAGCCCAGGGGAAACTGGCTGGTGAACATAGTCAACATCCAAGGAGCTGCGTACAAAGCTGGTGAAATGTCCAAAGATTCCAATTTAGTGTGCAAATCGGGCTCGTGGTCCCGCAGTAGACGGGATAATTGGTACAACTGGAAATAATTATTCTAATTTAAGTTATGAATTATATGTAAATACATTTCTTAATTCTTAAGTGCACTAAAGGTGAAATTAAATAAAAACAAAACAACAATATTATTTATATTTAGGACTAGCTATGCCCGCGACTTCCGCGTAAAATAAGGTAGAAAAATTAGATTAAATTTTAGCATGATGATATATAGTCTAGATCAGGGGTGGGCAAATACTTTAAAGCGCGGGCCAAAATGAAATTTTCAAAATGTCTCCCGGGCCGGAGGACTATTTAATTGTCGTAACCCCAATTTCCCAGATTTACACTAAAGCGTTAAAAACAAGTAAATTGTAATGTAATCGCCACTACTTAATATATACAATAGTATAACATAAGTATACAATGATGTAATTGTCAATATGGAATATATAGTTGTCTATAGACTATTGTATAAAGATATATTAAACAATGACGTTTTAATACCAATTTCCATGTTTGTAACGCTCCACTGTGAAGCTGGGAGTTTGAAGTTACGACAACATTGTCGTAACTTAGCTAAGTTGGAAAAACTCCCAGGTACATACGTGGGAGTTTTTCCAGCATACAAAATTCACACTTGACTACAGAGCATGATAAGAAACATAATTTAGTTCATAACAAGTCACTATTTTGAAATAGAAACATACGTTATCAAAAGCCGATATCGCGCCGAACTATCTTAAAGCTATAACGACTCAAATCTCTGTATCTAAAATCAAGAATCAAACTCGACGGTACGTAGTTTGCGGCAGACATAGATAAGAGTATCGGCACCATTCGCCGTATAGCTGATAATTTCCGCTGCAAGATGGCGTCATTTACGCTGCTATAGTGGGGCCACAGTGTAAGAAGTTGGACTAGATTTTATTTTAAATTTTGCAACGGAAAAATGGATAGATGGTTCACCTAAGTAATTAACGACGCCCATGGACATCTGCTCCGCCAGGAGGCTCGCAGTTGCGTTACCAGTCTTTAATAAGGGGTTTGGGCCACGTAGAACTCTTACAAACTGAACGAAACGTGACAACAATATCACCATTTGACGTGAAAGTATTGACGTCATTTCACGCCACTTGTATGTAAGAAAGGGTACTTGCACCGCCAACGACCAATGGCACTTCAAACCAAACGAACTGCAAGTGAAGAGCTAACTCTAATTAAATTATACTCCGTAAGTGGTAAGTGGTAAGTTTTTATTAACTAAAGGGCATACAATGCTCATTTTTTAGTGTCTTGATTTATCTGATTGACCCAAAGAATCATAGAGGGAAATCTTAGCCAATACTGCTTTTAATGTATACTCTATAAAGTATAGATTGAAACTAATATATGAATATGTATAGTTTGTTTGTTTATTTGAACGCGCTAATCTTAGGAACTACTGGTCCGATTTGAAAAATTCTTTCAGTGTTAGATAGCCATTTATCGAGGAAGGCTATATATCATTACGCTAAAATTTAATCTATTTTTTTTCATTGAACTTTCAACAGGATAGATAAATAATAAGAAAAGGTCATCCATCGCTCCAAGTCATTTGCCTAGTTGCTTAATAAAATGGCTGAATATCATTCGGGAAGCTAGTTGAACGGCGCCATTTACTAAAGAGGCTAGGCTGTTAATTTAACCGCTAATTACCTGCCTGCGACACACATGTATACATACATATGTGTATATGTGTGCAGCTTAAGAAGTTTTACTTCGATCGTGTGGCCTAAAGCACACTCGTTATTTTTGTTTAATTAATTTTACGCAGATTTCAATTAAGTTGATACCTAAACGTTATTTAATGTTATACAGTAAATCGCTTATTGTTTAAGCACCGCTGTAAGTAAAGCCCCAATTATTTATCTCCGTAAGTAACAAACGGAAGATGTCCGTCAAGGTATTTTAGTCTTTATTTTCAACGCCATAAGACTTTGTGAAGTTACACAAAGTCCCCGGCCACACTACATGATCATTGCAATGATCATTCAAATGAAGCTGTGTCTGGCCCCGGCATAATGGTTTTGAGTGGAGGGGCGCCCCGCTTACTTCCGCACACAATAGTAGTTTTTAAGTCTTAGATGATAAGGGGTCATCCATAAATTACGTTACACGTTAAGGAGGGGAGGGGGGTCACCGAAATGTGACATTGTGTAACAACGGGTAGGGACGGGTCAAAGGCTTTGTGACGTCACATGACAAAATAAAAAAAATCAAAACAACATTATAAAAAAATTGTAACAGCTTTTTCGTTGTTTATTTTTTTTAATACATGCATAAAATTGGAAAATTTGTTACGTCACACCAAGGAGAATGGGGGGGGGTGTATAGAAAATATGACAATCTGTGACAAGGAAGGGGAAGGCGGTTAAAAATCTTCTATATGAAAATTGAATACCTCATTTATTACTGCTATTAATTTTTTTTTTCAGGTTTTGTATTTTAATGCATATGCATGCTGTACTGTTGTTTTAATTTGTTTATTTTAAACTAGCTGTTCCCCAGAACTTCGTCCGCATGTGCCATTCTTATCACTTAGAGGTTTAAAATACCTTCACAAATAATGCATTATTTTAGTACAAATTTGATTAGCATAAAAAAGGTTATACTGAGCCAACCTCAAAAGATAGACATATGCTGTCGCGGACTTTTATTGAGAACTTTTAAAGGGGAACAACTTTGTCATACATGGCTTTTGCGAATCTTTAACCATTTCAGCAGCGCACGCAGCGGGAGTTCTTAAATGGGAAAAGAACCCCCGATTTTGAAACATTCTTCCTCGGTGCTCCGCTCCTATTAGACTTAGCGTGACGATATATAGCCTATAACCTTTCTCGATAAGTGACCTATCTAACACTGAAAGAATTTTTGAAATCGGAGCTGTACTTCCTGAGATTGACGCGTTCAAACAAACAAACAAGCAAACTCTTCATCTTTATATGTTAGTATAGATTTATGAATGGGAGGAGTGGGACCTCCTGACACAGGTGTTGCGATGCTTACTAGGAGGCCCCTACACTATGTATCTATGAAATTAGAACTGTAAATAAACAATTTATTTATTTATTACGCGTATGTGATTATTACTACCTTGGAACGCATGATGTCCGGACGAAGTCGTAGACATAAACAAGTTAAGAATACATACTCTGTCTTTCTTAATGCTTCGTTAGATACTTTTGTTAACTTCGATGTCTTCGTTGAGGAAAATGTCTCTTAATGATAGAACATTTACACTTACAGTCAAGTTGGGCGTGTGTAATTTGGCCTATATGAAAGTTTTAAAACTGAAACAAAATTTGCCCGAAAATATTGTACAATCTAAAATGTGTACGAGAAAAAGGTAATAGTGCTTTTGGGAGTCATTAGAGTGGTAACGAAGAGTAATATGGGACAGAGCTTTTAACCAGTGTCCATATGTCCTGATTAGAGTAATGGTGTGGTCACCGGGGATTGTGTAGCTTGCTAATAGCTGTACTTTTTGGGCCTTCTAGTGAAATAAAAAAAAAGCTATTTTTTTAAAGAACATTAGGAATCCTTTAAGTCTCATTAGAGTGGTAACGAAGAGTAATATGGGACAGAGCTTTTAACCAGCTTGTTTAGTATTTGTCCCTACCCTGTCCGAGCCATTCTCTGTCGTTATCGCGTCACAGATTAGTAGAAATATTGCTAAGTAACTTGGTTTAAATATCTCGAGCTTAGTCAGAAGTTATATAGGACAAACAAAAATTTCGATGGCTTAGCGTTAAAAGGTGGAATTGAAAGTGAGGTGCTCGTTTCAAACACCGCTTGGTTATCCTCATGGCCACTCCAAGCATAAGTTTTTTTTTTATTAGCCTGTAATGTCCCACTCTTAGGCAAAGCCAACAAAGGTATAGTAACGTAAAAAAACAACTCTTAAATGGAGTATTAACGAGAACATAGGACATATCTAAATTATAGCTTTATAAGGGTACGTAAAGAAGAGAAATGGTGTGGATACTACTGTCACTGACAATAGCAGCTAGGTTAGTCCCGGGTCGGGTACCCGTAGTGGATCTAAACCCCCCCCCCCACCATCTTATCCACTCCCTGCACAAAAATGCAATACATATTATGTTAATATTATCTCATTTAAAGTTAAACTAAAGTCCCTTGTAAAATATTAAACACAGATTTTTATTCGAGTCCCAGAGCGACCGTATGATAAATCTTCATTGAACGTTAATGCTTTCTAGTCACCGTATGAATATTTCAAATGTGCTCGATCGAACGATAATGTACAGACGAATTTGCTTAAACGTACCGCCAGAAAAAAAATCATCTCACCATACTTATTCTTCTTCCTAGCGTTATCCCGTTCAAGTCCAGAGTCCGCTTAGACTTAATATCATGTAGCTGTGAGGGTGTGATACCCAATTTGATAAGCGATCATAATATGCATACGGGAAGTTAGGAGTGTCTATTAAGGAGAAATACAGTAATCCCCCCATAACACAGTGCTTTTACAACGCATTAATATTATTCTATAAGATATAATATATCTCTACTTCCTAGCGTTATCCCGGTTAAGTACCAGGGTCCACTTAGATTGCAGAGGATTTGACTGTGAGGCGAGTTAAGATGACCGATTGCCATCTGACGTCATCCTCTGAATCACCACGATGTCTACAACCTTATGACTAATATCACAAAGTGACATTAATTGGGCTCCACTCTTTTACGTTCCTTGCGAAACACGGAGGAGGTCGGATATCAAATATAAACCAGTGTTAGAATGGATCACCCATGTATTACCCGATCGCAGCAAGAGCTACTTAACCTAGCGATCGACTCAAAAGCCGGCCACTGATTATGCCACGATAACCTCGTTTTAACATTTTTATTGCTCTCTATTTATTTTTTTATAATATATAAAATAGCTACAATATCCTCAAAGCTGGTCCAAACCTTGTTTTCTTATCTATGAAATATACCAATACCTATTTCGCAATTATTTTAACGTGATAACATATTATAAATCGATGAACGCCAGCTGCACGCGAGAAAAAGCATGACTCTTTGTCACGTTCCTCCTGAGCCGAGCGTGCAAGCGAGAGCGCGCAACAAACGATAGAGAGACACGGTCGACCTAAGCGTTCGGAATTATCACGTAAAATTATGGTCCTTAAATCAACTTTAAAGACACACAATCTTTTTCAAATATGTTATTAAATTCCTTATTATTTGAACTGATTTTAAGGACATTTCGTGTGTTTGAGTGACTCTTGAGATGCC